>JAVTVY010019558.1:0-72700 GCA_036873755.1 Hanleya hanleyi | reverse complement strand
TAGGTTGGGCGAGCGACCACAGGTACAAGGCATTGGCGTCAAATCCAATGATTTTGGCACAGGGTTTCCCACTAGGGAGAGTAGTGACGTCCTTCTCATGGTAGCGGTGGAAAATAAGACTGGGGCCACCCACAATGTTCCGCTTCAGACATTCATGCATGTCTGCATCTTTTCGTTGTATGAGTGAAAAGTAGGTTGGACAGTCTTGAAACAGATGGCGAAGCGCCAGACCGGGTAAACTCAAGCACTCTTTGAAGATGTCCACACGCATTTGGCGACAAAAGAGTTGCACCATTTTCTCGGCCGCTTCGAGAAAGGGCACGACGTCCAAATTGTTGTACCACACCAGGAAATCTCGCAACGTCTTCATGCTGTGGCAGTTCCATATCTGCTGGAGTTCGATGTAGGTGGCCTCCGGCAGAGCTTCCCCTTTCAGGTCATTGTAAAACGCTTCCCGAGGTGGTAACTGGGTGTCTTCTAAGCGATCCAGGCTCGTCATATAGGTGTAAGGAAAGTAACCTTTGGTTTGTGCACAGTCATAGGCCTTGACCCACTGGTCATAGCTACAATTTGGAGCTAAATAGTTCCGTACATCGAGAAAATGCAGTGATGTGGTAGTGAGGGCCATGTGGTTGTTGATCTTCTTGATCACCGACTTGAGGGTATCGGACTGCGCTAAGTAAGGATAGAGAAATTCCTTGACCAGGTTCAAGTCGTATCGCCCCGAATTGAAGCCGAGCACCGGTAACTGACCTAAGTATTGAAGGAACCGTAACTTCAATTTCTTCGCATACGGTTTAGGTAATGGAACATCCTGCGACTGCAGAGGCTGGGACTGCTGGGACTCGGGCTCGGACTCGGACTCTTCATCGTCGCTGAACGCTACACCCGGTTCAGGAATGCGGTCGTCCAGCTGGGTCAGTACGTCGTCGAACTTGGCCACCAACAATTCCGTACTGGCCGCACTCACTCGCTCTAAATACTCCATCATACGGGTGATCAACTCATGGGCTTCTCCCGTGGACACGAAACACACCGGTGCAGCGTCATAGCCAGGTACATTGGATGAAATGCTGACACTGAGGGGGATATGTCGCTGTGTCCACTGCGTTTTAGCCGAAAACAGGTCCATGGGCTCCAACACGGCCTCAAAATCATAGCATGCCCGGTAGGGAAAATAACGGTCCTCTTCCGGTATGATGATACCCTCATCGGCCAGTTCCTGAAAAATAGTAGGTGTATTATGATACACTCCACCCGGATAGACTCGCTTGACACTGTTGTCACAGATTTTCTCGTGGCAATGTAAGCTGTGAGACTGGTTAAACACACGATGGCATTGGGCACAACTGAAAGACTGAGCGTACAGGCTCATATTGGTAATGAGCGAAAAATGACTCACGCCATTGTCATCGAACACATTCACTTTCATCGTAGCAGCATACCGTTCTGTGGATCGACGGACCAATTCAGCCACAAAGGTGTCGTCATCCTCCCGTCGTAATCGATAAACAAAGATATTAATATCGAACAATGTTTCCACATCATCCAAATTCTTAAAGGGAACTCCACGGAAGTGCCGCTTATCCATGTCGTGCTGCTCTAGATATTCTTCCCAATAGCCATCGGCCACTGTGTCACAACCCCGGGGGTGACACTCGTCCAGATGCACGGCCAAACACCGAAACAGACATTTCCGGTCTTTGTAGGGCCCCCTTTTTCCTGCTGTTAATGCATACAGGCCTTGTCGATGAATCAACCACGGGGGAAGTTGTACAGGAGCACCGATCGGGTGATCTCGCATTTTCGTGACGAAAAATGTAACGTTAGTCACCATTTCCACCAACCATTGTGTATTGGGGCGTTGCAGGCGGGCCCACTCCAACGGGTCTAATGTAGTGAGTTGCTCGACCACCGGCTCCAGAGAAATCGCATCCGTGATGGTGAATGGCTGGTCAAACACATACGAATTGTTACTGGGATAGAAATACCGCAGTTGGTCCGTCTCTTTATGTCGTAAGATATACCCAAATGTGACATTCAACTTATAGGCTGTCACCTGATCTTTGAAAATGTTCTCGGCATATGTAGTGAGATACGTGAGGTCCTCCAGCCGAAAATTGTATAAGTCCAAAAGACGACGATCACGGTGAAAACAATGGCGTATGGTAGCCCAGTGTCGTTGATAAATGGCCCTGACACGTGCATCTTGAGGCAAGACTTCAACCGGAGGTGCTGCTGGGTCGAAGGGGAAATCTGCTCCACGTATCATGCTTACTCGAAAAAAGTAAATGGATGGCTGTGCTGGCTGCGTGGCTGGCTGGCTGGCTGGGAGACAGGTCAGGTAAGTCAGATTGAATACACCCTGGCCCTAAAAATGAACTCCTTTTATAGCCCATTGACCTCATTTGCATATTTTCAGCGGACAACAGACCGCCATCTTGAACACGACCACCCCTAACACACACAAACATGCCGCCATCTTGAAAACGACATAGGCAAAGACCTCATTTGCATATTTTCAGCGGACAACAGGCCGCCATCTTGAAACCGACCACCCCTAACCTACAAAAATCAGGCCGCCATCTTGAAAACAGTGGGGAAAAACCCAGAGACCTCATTTGCATATTTTCAGGGGGACAACAGGCCGCCATCTTGAAACCGACCACCCCTAACCTACAAAAAAAAGGCCGCCATCTTGAAAATATGCAAATGAGGACCGAAACAAGTGCAATTGACCGCCCTACAAAAACAGGCCGCCATCTTGAATCCGACCACCCTAACCTAGAAAAAACAGGCCGCCATCTTGAAAATATGCAAATGAAGGGTGAAACAAGTGCAAGTGTGCGCACCTACAAAAACAGGCCGCCATCTTGAAACCGACCACCCCTAACCTAGAAAAAACAGGCCGCCATCTTGAAAATATGCAAATGAAGGGTGAAACAAGTGCAATTGGCCGCCATCTTGAATCCGACCAACCCTAACCTAGAAAAAACAAGCCGCCATCTTGAATATACCCAATGCACCCAATGACCTCATTTGCATAAAACTCATTAACAGGCCGCCATCTTGAAACCGACCACCCCTAACCTAGAAAAAACAAGCCGCCATCTTGAAAATATGCAAATGAGGACGAGCGAAACAAGTGCAATTGACCTTGACCTACAAAAAAACAGGCCGCCATCTTGAATCCGACCACCCCTAACCTAGAAAAACAGGCCGCCATCTTGAAAATATGCAAATGAGGCGCGAAACAAGTGCAAGTGTCCGCACCTACAAAAACAGGCCGCCATCTTGAATCCGACCACCCCTAACCTAGAAAAAACAGGCCGCCATCTTGAAAATATGCAAATGAAGGGTCAAACAAGTGCAATTGGCCGCCATCTTGAATCCGACCACCCCTAACCTAGAAAAAACAAGCCGCCATCTTGAATATACCCAATGCACCCAATGACCTCATTTGCATAAAAGGCCACGCCCACTCATTTGCATAAACTCACGCATGCGCACGCCCACAAAATAATTTCTGCGCATGCGCAGTGAAAACCGTGGTACAAAAGATCAATCCTCCCTACTACTATCGATCTCAGGACGTCCTGCTTGACAGGCAAACGCTCTAACCACTTGAAGTGTTGAAAGTATCTGCCGAATAGGTCATCTTGAGTTGTTTGAGTGTGAAATGCATGTAATAACACCATTTTTTTTAAATAGCCCCAGGTATGGCAGATATAATTCAGGTTTGCGTATACTTTGAACGTGTACACTATTACCAATTATAAGTGGATAAGGATGTACGATTGTTGCATGTTTTACGGTAATCTCGTCAATAATTCGACAACATGCGATGAATTACTTACGCAAAATATTTTTTCCGTTTTCGGATCAATTCTGACGAAGAATTTGAGAAAATCAATATGTTCGAATTATTCCTGCATGAAAATTGGAATGGCGGTAGGTGTTTGGTACTTCGGTACTTCCACACTTGTAGTTGTTCATGATAGGCTACATGTAACCAAAATAAGCACCGGACATTCTCAAAGTCATCAAAGCATACAGAAGAGGAGACGGACTTATCGAAGTCATAGAACATATTTGTGTTCTATTGTATTCACTTCGGGCTACCGTTTCCAATATTATCAGGCTTGGGCAAATACATCATGTGTTCTTCATAACATTTTGGTTCTTTATTTATGTCCACCTCTTTAGCAGACAAATTACAAGCGTCTAGTCCGTCATTCATAATCCAGCCGTCGTCCATTAGAGAATATCCGCGTCCATAATCCAAAGACCTATTCCATTTCCATATAACAGTATTAGCACCAAATTCAAAAAGGCAAAAGTATACATAAACATAGGCTTGTTTCCTGCAAGAGAGAAGCGGTCAACAGTTTTCAATGATGCCGGCAAGACATCATGATGTTCCAAAATATCAAATCCGTATCGCTGATCAGTATTCTTAATCCATAATATTCGTTATAGAGTCGTCATCTAAAATGATGTACCTCAGTCACGCTTTGATTGTGACTGTTCATATGAGTACCATGAGGATCTTGAAGTACATGGGCTCATACGGCCCCTAGCCCCGGGTTAAGCGGAATTAGACACATGTTACGAAACGTAGCCCCATAGATCTTGCACGCTACGTTCGTATTTTGCTATCAGCATGCGATATGTATCGCCAAATTTGAGAAACTTTGAGTGGAGGCGCTTGGTGGAATAGCCCGAACTAATCTATGTAGAACCATATATTCTGAAAAACCAAGATTTCTGAGCGTGTAGACAGTCGTCGTATCTCAAATTAGCCTTAATAAACCTTTTAATAAACTGATTAATTTAATTTAAAAATTTAGTTAGCATATTGGGTTGTTCGCATTAATGATTATGGAAATATGTCCCTGAAAAGATAGACTTAGCATTTTTTTCTTCTGGAGACTAAGGTGTATCAAGGGATATCTTATGGTGTTCCATTTCGACCATTTTTGCGTCGCGCGCCCTTCCCGTCGCGTTCTTATAATGTTAAGAGATAGAACGCGACGCGACGTCGCCCTTTTTAAACGCGACGACGTCGCCCGCGACGTCGCCCTTCCCGTCGCGCGTCGCTTTAATCAACACGACGCGATGGGCGACATCGCCCACGACGTCGTCCTTCGCCCATCCCGTCGCCCTTCCCGTCGCGTTCTTATAATGTTAAGAGATGGAACGCGACACGACGTCGCTCTGTTTAAACGCGACGTCGCTAGCGACGTCGCCCTTCCCGTCGCCTTCCGGTATTTAGGACAAAATCGATCTGCGCATGCTTAGGGAGCAGCTATTGCGATGTGGATCGTATGGCGAGGCCGTCATTTCATGAATGATCTCTGCCACTATCGATGAAGAAAATGTCAGCGTAAATGAATAATGATTATCCTGCATTATCGTATAGCTTTTAAATGGTGTTAAATATTAGTCCATGCTTGGAATGATGCCTGTTATGAAGTTATCTCTCGGAAAGTCTGCAACTCGCTGTGTTGTACTGTACAAATTATATCTTCGCTTCCAAAAAATATACGCAACCCCCACATCCGTATATCGTCTTGAATTTTTATATTCCCATTGGATTTACGCGTGTATGTGTGTGTGGCTTTTCTGTGTGCTTTTATGTGTTTGTGTTTTTCAGTTGTTCTTACAGTATACCTCCTTATGTGATCACATTTACCAGGACTTTGAAAATTACCAGGCCGTTGAAAATATCCCTTTATTTACTGCTGTCCAACACTGTATACCGTTACTTAACCTGTCACGTCCCCGCAGATTGTAGTGTAGATCTATAAGCTTTCAATTTAGCGGAGAGAGATAGTCCTATAACTCTCAAATAGAAGAAAGAAAAAAAATTATGATGGAATTCAAGTTATTTTGTTCTTTCTACTCTTTCTAAGAACTGACTGAAGAATATTAGTACTTCTGCACTCCTTAAATCGTCCGGCATTTCCACGATCGTTCTAGACGATTGAACTTAAAATTCAGGACGAGTTCTTGTTGTTCGAGTAAGTTGCTCTTAACTGCAGAGATTCGTTCCTCGTTTTCAAGAAAAAAAATCATCCTTGAAACACAATTGTCGTCAAATGGCCTGAACAACACCTGGAACATTTTTGGCATATCAACGAGATTTGAATTTGAGGAAAGAACCCCTGCAGTTACAAGGACGTAGACAAGTTTTCAGATTTGGGGCGAGGGGGGGGGAGCTATACTATGACAGCACAATAAAGCGAGGGTCCAGGGGCCGCCTAGGCCCCGGAAGCTCCAGGATCCCAGATGACTGGAGATGCGTTCTTGGCCTTTCCCAGTGAATAAAACTCAACATTAAAACGCACACGTTGTAACCAGTTTTTTTCTGGTCTTTTCTTGCTTTTATGTGTGGGTATTTTCTTTCCAGGGTTATTAAACCTCAAACTTGGTCACAAAAAACGTTGTGCAAACTAATTAGCTCAGCGACTCATCCAGGTTGTGGCTTTGGAGGGAATACCTGTTTTGTACATTTTGGAGGGAATTTATACAGTAGTTTTGTGGGTTCCGAATCACGGTGACTTGCAGATCACTTTCCTAATGAACGCCTTATATTTCTTGCAATAAAGCATCTGTGTAAATCTTTTCTATTCTTATTGGAACGTCTGTTTCTGTGGACCCAAATAAATGTCGAACAACCGACCTGCGTTGTTTGTTTCTCGGTCAGTTCGGCATGGTAATGCTTCCGGTACCACGCAATGGCAAATTCACGCTGGGACAAAAACGCGTGTGATTTCTTAAGTGTTGAATCTACGAGAAATAAAATGGCTTTAAGTGGTAATTTCAGTATTCGTTTCAGTGACTGAATCATATTATTGGTCAAACACAATATCTAATGATTTGCGATAACCCTTAACTCGCCAGCATTGTAACATAATGCGGCATTAGAGATGTCAATTCCGGATTACGAATTGTGACATTGAAGACTGCACACGGACAAATGTCTCTTGGGCAAAGTTATTGCTTTAGAATAATTTTAAGTCACAGAACGGGATAGTCTTCACCCCCTCCCCCCCTTCCCCCACCCCACCACACACATACCAAAGATTTCAAAATTAAAGATTTCATTATTAAAATTGGGAAAATATATCTGTGTGTCCTTTCCTCTATTTTCTTTTGTCCAAATATAGATGCTAAATAGATGTCCGATGTCCATTTAGAGAGTTTATATATTGTAATCTTGAATATGCGAGTAGAATTCGTTCAGCTGTCAGAAACACGATGGAACGTGTGTGTAACTTTCTTAAATTTGAATCTGAATTCCATGCAGTATATCAGGTCAGATGGGGAAACATTTTCGACAGGTTTCTATTGAACCAGGTCCGTCAGGTTCAATCTTAAATGAATGGTGTCGTCCGTGAACAAATAACGAACTATCGAAATGCTGAGAGAATTAATTTAATTAGTGAGGATAATTTCCGTATATGGCATGGTCAGACAGATCAGGCCGTCGTTGTCTATGAAAAATTTCTGCCTCAGTAATGGCAATCCAACAAAGTCCAGGCATGTGATACATCATTTTTCGCCTATTGGGATATTGGTGATAGATGACCACTCAGGCTTTACAAAAAAATATATATATATATATATTCTCAGCGGCTGTAACGACCGCTAGATGGCGTGATCCGCTTCTTACCAAAGTGATTCGCAACTGCCCGCGCTGGTGCACTGAGACGGACATGATTTTCTCATTGATTTACAAGTTCGATTAGAGAATTTTATACATGCAATTATCGACGACAGATTTTCGTAGAAAATAAGGCCAAGAATCACTCTCAACTCTTAACAACACGAGCGCCAGCAGTCTAGATGTAAAAGGCGATTCGGAACTCCCATATTAACTGTATGCTTAAACATGCCTCGATTTCCTCTGCTTGACCACTTTCCCCTCTGACAAACACGCAGTGGGGAATATGTATTTCACAAACACGTCTATTTTTGTTTGTCTTGCAAATATTTGGGGGGGAGGGGGCATGCCCCCCTTGTCTACGGCCATGAGTTAAGAGCAACTTACCCGAACTCCAAGAACTCGTCTTAAATTTGAAGTTCAATTGTCGTCAAACGTCTAGTACGATCGTGGAAATGCCGGATAATTCGAAGAGTGCAGAAAAACTAATATTCTTCAATCAATTTTTAGAAAGAATAGAGAGAACATAATTCTCACAGTAAAATGACTTGAATTCCATCATAATTTCTTTCTTTTTTCTTCTTTTTGAGAGCTATAGGACTATCTCTCTCTGCTAAATTGAAAGCTAAAAGATCTACTACAATCTGTCGGGACGTGACAGGTTGAGTACCGGTAACCGGTATACAGTGTTGGACAGTAGTATATAAAAGGATATTTTCAACGCCCTGGTCAATGTAGTAACATAAGGAGGTATACTGTAAGGATATCTGAAAAATGAAAAAACACAAACACATAAAAGCACACATAAAAGCCACACACACATCCACGCGTGTACGGATGTGGGGGTTGCGTATATTTTTGGGAAGCGAAGATATAATTTGTACAGTACAACACAGCGAGTTGCAGACTTTCCGAGAGATAACTTCATAACAGGCATCATTCCAAGCATGGATTAATATTTAACACCATTTAAAAGCTATACGATAATGCAGGATAATCATTATTCATTTACGCTGACATTTTCTTCATCGATACTGGCAGATATCATTCATGAAATGACGGCCTCGCCATACGATCCACATCGCAATAGCTGCTCCCTAAGCATGCGCAGATCGGTTTTGCCCTAAAATACTGGAAGGCGACGGGAAGGGGGGGCGACGTCGCGTTTAAACAGAGCGACGTCGCGTCGCGTTCTATCGCTTAACATTATAAGAACGCGACGGAAAGGGCGACGGGATGAGCGACTGGGCGACGTCGCGTTTAAACAGAGCGACGTCGCGTCGCGTTCTATCTCTTAACATTATAAGAACGCGACGGAAAGGGCGACGGGATGACCGACGTCGTGGACGACGTCGAGGGCGACGTCGCCCATCGCGTCGTGTTGATTAAAGCGACGCGCGACACGCGACGGGAAGGGCGACGTCGTGGGCGACGTCGCGTTTAAAAAGGGCGACGTCGCGTCGCGTTCTATCTCTTAACATTATGTTGTGGTGAATGATTGGTTTGTAGTGAAAAATGGAAGAACATTCAGCCAATCAGAGCACCTCTGTAACGGTCCATAACCTACCTTCTCTACATTCACGATGTAACGGTTCATAACCTACCTTCTGTACATTCACAGTGTAACGATCCATGGCCTACCTTCTGTAGGTTCACAACGTGATGGTCTATAACCTACCTTCTGTCTGTTCACAACGTGACGGTCCATAGCATACCTTCTGTACATTCACAAGGCAACGCTCCATGGCCTACCTTCTGTATGTTCACAACGTGACGGTCCATAGCATACCTTCTGTACATTCACAAGGTAACGCTCCATGGCCTACCTTCTGTATGTTCACAACGTGACGATCTATAGCCTACCTTCTGTATGTTCACAACGTGGCGGTCCATAGCGTACCTTCTGTACATTCACAAGGTAACGCTTCATGGCCTACCTTCTGTATGTTCACAACGTGACGGTCCATAGCCTACCTTCTGTACATTCACAAGGTAACGCTCCATGGCCTACCTTCTGTATGTTCACAACGTGACGATCTATAGCCTACCTTCTGCATGTTCACAACGTGGCGGTCCATAGCGTACCTTCTGTACATTCACAAGGTAACGCTTCATAGCCTACCTTCTGTACAATCACAATATCACGGTTCATAGACCACCTTCCGTTTATTCACAATGTAACGGTCCATAACCCACCTTCTGTTCTTTCACTTTGTAACGGTCCATAACCTACCTTACAATGTAACACTCCATAGCCTACCTTCTGTACATTCACAATGTAACAGTCCATAGCCTACCTTCTGTACATTCACAATGTAACACTCCATAGCCTACCTTCTGTACATTCACAATGTAACACTCCGTAGCCTATCTTCTGTACATTCACAATGTAACAGTCCATAGCTTACCTTCTGTACATTCACAATGTAACAGTCCATAGACTACCTTCTGTACATTAACAATGTAACACTGCATAGTCTACCTTTTGTACATTCATAGTGTAACAGTCCATAGTCTACCTTCTGTACATTCACAATGTAACAGTCCATAGCCTCCCTTCTGTACATCCACAATGTAAAACTCCATAGCCTACCTTCTGTACATTCACAATGTAACACTTCATAGCCTACCTTCTGTACATTCACAATGTAACACTCCATAGCCTACCTTCTGTACACTCACAATGTAACAGTCCATAGCCTACCTTCTGTGTATTCACAATGTAACGCTCCATAAAATACCTTCTGTACATTCACAATGTGAGTCCAGGAAGGTGAGGACAGTTCCTGTAGCCACGGTATAGCCAGCCAGACGTGCTCTCACCAATCCTTCTCTCTTCTCCGTACGGACCAATTTCACTTTCTCCACCCTCTCTATGTAAGCTTCCAGTGGCTTCCTAAGGTGGTCTTAACGAAGAAAATATATGACGTTAACTGAAATCGCATCTCATCTCTTCATATGATCTGGACGGAGGTTTGGTGGTCATGGCGGTGGTCGTGGTGTGTGTGTATACATATCACGCCTAGTAGCATTTGCTAGATCCTGTGTTAAATGTGACGATTTTAATCAACGTGACAAAACATTGTTGCAGAAACATATAAAACAGGGCTACACCACCAAGCGCCTCCACTCAAAGTTTTTCAAATTTGGCGATACATATCGCATGCTGATAGCAAAATACGAGCGTAGCGTGCAAGATCTATGGCGTTACGTTTCGTAACTTGTGTCTAATTCCGCTTAACCCGGGGCTAGGGGCCGTTTGAACTCATGTACTTCAAGATCCTCATGGTACTCATATGAACAGTCACAATCAAAGCGTGACTGAGATACATCATTCTTTAGATGACGACTTTACAACGAATATTATGGATTAAGAATACTGATCAGCGATACGGATTTGATATTTTTGGAACATCATGATGTCTTGCTGGCATCATTGAAAACTGTTGACCGCTTTTCTCTTGCAGGAAACAAGCCTATGTTTATGTATACTATGATTGTCTTTTTAATTTTGAATTTGGTGCTAATACTGTTATATGGAATATGGAATAGGTCTTTGGATTATGGACGCGGATACTCTCTAATGGCCGACGGCTGAATTATGAATGACGGACCAGACGCTTGTAATTTGGTGGGTGGTAGAGGCTGTCCGTGGAAAAGATTTCCCTGGTGCATCAAAAACAATAACAATTTGCGACTAGTTTATTATATTGGGGGTTGTTTCGAGTCTCCCTGCGCATTCTTGGCGCAATCTAAGATAGCGGTTACATGGGGTATACTGCATATTATGTTCAAAATTTCTGCCGTTTTTCTTTATGAAAGTGTTCAAAGCTATTTTATATCATTTCAATTCATAAGAAATTAATATATTCTAATAATTAACTGCACGGAGGGAAGGGTGTGCCGGATTTCCATTTGAAAATTTGAATTGCTCAAATCAAATCTTTTACAACTGGAAGATATCCCGTGGTGCACTGTTCCTATAAAACTCCTTCGGGACACGTCCATGAATCAGGTATTATCACATTTCAAAGTAAATTGAAGGGTTTTGATTGGTTAATTATCCTAGTGCATCAGAACGTATTGCAAGTCACCGTTGGTATACAAATTAAGACTTCTCGTATACCAATGTTGTCGAGAACGCGCGTGCCGTATACCAACGCAGTCAAGGACGCGCGTGCAACACCGGACTTCCGGTCAAGATGGCGGCAAGGGGATTGATTGACGGTAGTGGGGTCGTCTAACTATGCAGCTATGTCAGATATGATGCTTTGATTTCCCCGTGAACTCTGACCGATAGGAAGTGGTGACAACAAATAACTATTTCCAACGATTTCACATTTGCCTTTATTAAAGCCGACATTAGGGCAGTTCGTCCAGTGCCTCGTCGTTCTACGCAGTAACTAAGGGTCGCACTGTCCGTGTGTTCACTGAATGGGATCAATGCCAGAATTTCGTTCTCGGCGTCAAAGGGGGGGGGGGAGAGTTTAAGAAGTGCGAGGAATACGCAGATGCTCGTGAGAGAATGATCGCCGCCAGATATGACACTTTCAAAGTTTTTGATGGTGAGCATACTCTTAACAATGTAGAGTGAGACAAGCTGAATGGAGTTAATGATCTTGACGCTACATTTATGAAAGCACCACATTCCGTTCAGTGACCAAAAAGCGTGACCCAGCTTCAGCTGTAACCTGTGTAACTCTGCAGATGATGGGATGATGATCGAATGCAGTACCGGCGGAAAATACGTTCACTATAGGTTTACTAAACTCCCACCATATAAGTTATCTAAGTATGTCTACAACCGAGCAAGGAAATTCAAATGTGAAACCTGCTCCCCCGCGAAAGAAGATTTTCTAGAGCATTTAAGTACCTGTAGCCCATCTTTCATGTCAAAAACCAATGTGCTAGTACAGGAGGCGGACAATAACAATACTGCAAATGATCCAGGCAACCCTTCAGATAGTATACCTACTGATAAATTACCTGTCTCTGAACTCAAAGCTGTTGTACTGATTCTCACTGAAAACTGTCAGAAAATAGCATCCGACATCCATGACATAAAAGCCACTCAGGGAAGATGCTTTTCTGACATTACCATAAAGCTCGATGATCTGGCACAATTGATAAACCATCGAGCCATGATCACTGAATCTTCCATTGAAGAAGTCAAACATTCCACGACCATCCTGGAGAAAAGATCATGGCCAGCACTAATTCTGTGATAAGCAACCTGGCCGATACAATGCAAGCCAACACTCAGGCATCCATTACTCTACATAAAGAGGAGATGTCTCTACAAAATAAATGAACTTATATGTGCTGGTGTTTTCAATCATACCATGGAGTCCATCTTAAAGCCTAGAAAAAACCGTGATAAAGTTTTTATGGCTATTTATAGGTTTATGCTGCGCACACGCAGATTTTAATTTATATTGATTTTATTATTCTGTTATACATTTCACATCTAGTCTAGGGGAGTGTACAATTGTTGCCTCCCCTTCCACCCTGTGGAATTATTTATAATAGTTATATTGGTTAATTAATAGTACATGCATATTACAAGTTCATGAATAATAAAATTCTAGAATAGTTTAATATATATTTTCTTACCTGTGGTTAAGAAATTATACCAATATTTCTGCTCTGGTAAAGAGTTTTGTTTTAAATAATGTCTTTGCTTGTTCTAGTTGGACATTGGTGTCTGAGGCGACCAGAGGAGGTCCTCATTCACGGTGTTCACCAGGATGAGTATAGATATTACATCAAATCTCGTTTTTATTGCTATACACTGTTTTAAATAATGCCTTTGCTTGTTCTGGTTGGACATTGATGTCGGAGGATCGGTGTCTGAGGATATTCCGGTGTTCACCAGGATGAGTATACATATTACATCAAATCTCGTTTTTATTCACCACATCGTCAAATCTAAATCTATATGATGAGTTTAATTTTTGTTTAAACAAAATATGCATGTGCTATATTGGCCTTTTTAATTCAATTTTATATTTTTTATAGATAGGGTCGTTAGGATTTTATTACTATTAAATTAAGTGTGTTGGTCCGTACATATGCTTCCTTCCTTTTATGTCTCTAACCTCACCATGACATTAAATAACGCCTTTGGAGTTTGTTTTTTCTACATGATTTTTAATCCATTACAAATCCGTATAGTTGGATATTTAAATCAATATTTATGTTACATCAAACTCAATGCAACGACCTGGCGCGCATAATTTTATAAAATTGAAAGCGCCACCCAAATTAAAAATTGATTGATTGACAAAATAAGGCCCTGAGTGACTCTATGCAACAACATTCTGAAAAGGTGCAACATAACCTAGCTGACTTTACCATCATGTAGGGAGAATGCTCTGACACAGGCATCATTCACTATTCAACATACCCCCAATGTGAATGAAGGGAAATCATTTTCCATGCCAAAGAAACCAGCACGCTCCTTTGACCAGGTTGTGTCTGCTACATATAACTTCACAACACCTAATAGATTTACAGCCCTGGAAACGTTGTCACGAGCGTCAGGTCCGTCATTCATAATTCAGCCGTCGTCCATTGGAGAATATTCGCGTCCATAATCCAAAGACCTATTCCATATTCCATATAACAGTATTAGCACCAAATTCAAAGAGACGATCATAGTATACATAAACATAGGCTTGTTTCCGGCAAGAGAGAAGCGGACAACAGTTTTCAATGATGCCGGCAAGACATCATGATGTTCCAAAAATATCAAATCCGTATCGCTGATCAGTATTCTTAATCCATATTATTCGTTTTAAAGTCGTCATCTAAAGAATGATGTATCTCAGTCACGATTTGATTGTGACTGTTCATATGAGCACCATGAGGATCTTGAAGTACATGGGTTCATACGGCCCCTAGCCCCGGGTTAAGCGGAATTAGACACGAAACGTAACGCCATAGATCGTGCACGCTACGCTCGTATTTTGCTATCAGCATGCGATATGTATCGCCAAATTTGAGAAACTTTGAGTGGAGGCGCTTGGTGGTGTAGCCCTGTTTTATAAGTTTTTGCAACAATGTTTTGTGACGTTGATTAAAATCGTCACACTTAGCACAGGATCTAGCAAATGCTACTAGGCATGATATGTATACGCCATATGCAGGTCCCACTGGAATATTACTGTCCAGAAAGGGATAGTTTACGATGTCGAAATTGTAATCATCATTAAACCCGTCTCAGCAAGTAGTATGGGACAAGCAGTGAGCAAACGCGCCAAAGCTCAAACGGCAAATAACCAGGTTCGTACAGACCCAAATTTCAGTATTGGTGGGACCCAATCTCCATCAAAGAGCTCACCAGGATCGGACAACCAAGCGACTCCTCGCCCCACCTTGGGTATGGTGGGAGGTATCAACATGCAGTGTTCCCAATGTAGAGGCAGTACCGCAGTCGTAGGCACGCCCGGACTCACATGACCCACCTCAACGCGGGATACGAAATCAATCTGCTGCAAACAGCGCGGCTAGCAGGATGGTGATATGTGGCAGTTCCATCACCAAATTTCTAAAACCAGATGTTCTGTCAAAGGGAACAGGATCCGAAGTTCACTTGACCAGAGCAGCCAAAATTGAAGACGTATCGTCGTCCCTGTCAAAAACTGGTGCACGTGATAGTGACACCATAGTCATCCACACCGGCCTAAACAACCTAAGAGAAAAAGATGACATATCAACATGTCTGAAGAAGTATTCTAACCTCATCATTGACATTCAAACCCGTTACCCTTCCTCCAAACTTATTGTGTCTAAACTAACGCCGGTGAATGACAGACATTTGGATAAACAACGAGCTCTTCTGAATGCTTCAATGGAATCCATGCTCACCACAGTAAACATCCCCTGCGTGGATCATAACAATTTATCGTTCCGTGGATTAATCAAGCAATCGCTCTACTCCACTGATGGCCTTCACCTCTCAGATCAAGGCACACGTGTCCTGGCAGCTAAGCTGATTAGTGGCATCCGTCCTGCTCGTACTGTGAATTCTGGGGCGTATCGAGAGAGCTCCAGAGCTAACCAGCGTGACAACCAGTGAAAACGCAGTAGACGGGATGTCGACCTTCATCGAAATAATACATCGCACAACAAACACATGGCCTGGGGCGAACGCAGCAGTGATGATAGTCGCAATAACACAGTGCCCAGCCAAGATTTTTACCTCCGTCGATCAGACGGAGGTCTAGGAACGCAACGTGAAATCTCCCGCCAAATAATATACTCATAGTATTTCCAATAGGGATCGTCATGGTTCCCGACGAAATCTTGCACTTTTTCTTTGGAAACAATTGAAATAATGGGATTCCCCATTGCAATGCATTGCAGTGGGCCTTGCTTCTGTAGTCGGGTTCCACCTCAATCTCGAAACCAGAGCTATCCGGTTCTGTCCTGCATCCACCGAGAGATTGAACATGGCGGCCCTCCAGCTTGGAGAGACGGACAATGCGATTTTTCGCTTCTTCTCTCCCCCGATAGACTCCATTCCAAATTGAAACTTTTTGAAACCTTTTGGAACCATTTGTGAAAATCTAGGAGGCAGGAAATATTCCCTTTCCACCAGCAAACACGTTATTAGGCTCTATTTCCCGAAATAAAATTTACGGTGGGGAAGGTCACCAAGGTCGCGCAAACCAAGACATGTTGTTGTTTTCCATTTCCGGGTTTGTATTTTGAGTCATTTCTTGTTTCCAAGAGTGTTTCATTACTCCAGATCTATGCGAACATGTTCTATGACATATGTTCTAACGCAGATAGTCTCGTTCCATCGAACTATAGCCAATTAGTCGTTAAATCAATAACCGAACAAAGGGGGCGTGGTCCATATACTTGTAATGTTGTGTAAAACTGTAAAATGCATGTTTTATTTTTCGTTTATTTTTTATTTTGCTGCATGTTTGGGCCCGGAAAAAGTATCCGTAATCTTCCACTGATATATAACGTAGATGGCAAACCTGTCTCATAGTCTGTGAAACCCAAATTGTATGAAAATTCAACGCAAACAACATGTGCTATTTTTCTTTGTTTTTATTCAAAATTCATGTTTACTTTTGGGTCAAATTTATATTTCCATGCTTGATTGAGACTGGAAATGCATTAAAACTTCCACCAGCATGTCCCGTAGCCCATAAGACTTTTACGTGGTCTGCCAAATCAAAATTGTGCGATTTATCAACGCGCAGCACATGTACCAAATTCATGTATTTATTATGTAAAATGCAGGTTTGCTTTTTTCTGCAAATTCATATTTCCCTGCCTGTTTCAGATTAAAAAACCATTAGCAAAGTTTTGATAACATGTGGTGTAGATGATAAACCTGTCACGTAGTCCTTGAAATCCAAATTGTGCAAAAATTCAACGCAAACAACATGTACAATATTGTAGCATTTTTGTGTAATAGTCATGTTGATTTTTGGGTCAAATTCATATTTCCTTCCTTGCTTGGGACTGGGAATGCATTGGAAAACTTCCGCCAACATGTCCCGTAGTCCATAAGACTTTCACGTAGTCTGCCAAATCAAAATTGTGCGATTTATCAACGCGCAGCACATGTACCAAATTTATGTCTTTGTTATGTAAAATGCAGGGGTTTTTTTCTGCGAATTCATATTTTCCTGCCTGTTTCGGACTGGAAAACAATCAATAAAGTTCCGCCAACATGTGTCGTACATGATAAACCTGTCACGTAGTCCGTGAAATCCAAATTGTGTGAAACTTCAACACAAACAACATGTACTATATTGTAGTATTTTTGTGTAATAGTCCGGTTGATTTTTGGGTCAAATTCATATTTCCCTGCCTGTTTCGGACTGGAAAACCATCAGTAAACTTCTGCAAACATGTGCTGCTGCCCATAACAGTATCATGTAGTTCACAAGCCAAAAAACGTGTGATTCACAGCAACATGTCACATGTATAAGCTTATACATGTACAATGTCATATATGGCATGTTTACTTTTGAATTAATTTCATATTTCCAGTCATGGCATTTACCTGGAGAGCACTGAAAAACTTATGCAGACATGTGCCGCTGCCCGTAACTGTACCACGCAGTCCACAGACCACTAATCCTGCAATTTACAGCGACATAGCACATATACATGTACAATGCTTTGGCATATGTTTACCTTTAAATTTATTTCATAGTTCCAGCCATAAACTTGATGTAAGATACAATAATCTTCTGCCAACATGTTGTAAAGTCCATAAACCTGTCACGTAGGTCATGAAGCACATAAGCATCAGAGTCAGTGATTGGCCACAACCCCCCCCCCCCCTGATTCCTCAGGAAATAAACATTACACATGTAATGATGACCGGCAGAGTGATACATGTGTCAATCGGTCAGACATTTTCAAGGATGCCCAGTTTTACCTCAAAACAACCATGCCGGACTTCATTCCTTCTCTCAGAATAATTGGATCTAACTTTTACAAAACCTGCAGCCCCCAATAGCTCCTGGATCTAGACCACATAAATGAAGGGATCTAGTTTATCGGTGCTATGGCAAAAATATCATGTAGAATGGGTTGTGTGGATAATATCAGATTCATGAAAGTTGAAGTCCTGCAGCATGCTCCACAAATATCATCAAAGGTCATACAACTTTCTGGTCTGCGCCAGTGTGGATCTATACTTGTTTTTGTTTTTTTGTTTTTTTTTTACAAAATTATCTCCCTTGACCAGGTGAGGACTTGAATGTGTCAGAAATGATTTAGCTTCTAGAAACAAAGACTTCATTTCCTGAGTACCATGGTGTTATATATTGTTATGATTGGCTTAACTTTAGCTGCTGAAGATATTTCTAATTTGAGGATACTGCGCAATCATACTAAATTTATTTTCATAACTTCATTTATTTTCACAATAAGCAACATAATCGAGATTAGCAAGTAAAGTTTTACAACATAATATAATACGCATCATGGATCTCCTTCAGTTTAGTGTAGACATATATACCCTTGATATCTGTTACCCTGATTCAGTCATAATATTGTCTGTATTATATTGATGTCGACAAGGAATATACATAATTATTTGATAGTATTATTAATTGTATGTTGTTTATGATTAATATGAACTTTTTATTCGCTGGAATCCAGCCATTTGTTCCATATTGGCAATATTCTCATCAGCCATCACCATTCAATATGAATGTGATACATGTACAAGTCCATGGTAATTGATACATTATGGTGAAGGTGACCTGTAACCACCAGTATACAAAATTATTCCGAGCCCATTGAATCCACACATGATGCTGAGACAGATCAGAACGAAGTGTCGGTAAAATCAGATGTGTTTTGTAGAGGATTCTGTCAATGAGGATGCTATACTGTACACGTACAAAATATGAAGTGTTGATGTGTAGGGCCTATAGCATAAAATCACAAGCAAGTTGGTAAAACTAGGCACACAGGGTCTCATTTCTGCCGCTAACGTGTTGATTTGGGTGGGGGTGTCCTCTCATGGGGAGGTGTGGGTGGGAAGGGGCCTAATGTCTCAAGCAGTATTCCAGGTTTTCCATCAATATATTCTATTCCATACCCCAATATTTCAAGCACGTGAAATCAAAGAAATATTATTTGCGGGGAATGTGACGTCCACATCCCTAGCTGGACACATCCCTAGCTAGTGGGGAACCTCACGTTAATTACCATTGGTGAAGTTCACGTCAACAAATGCAAAATTGAGCTTGGCATCCGGCCCTATGTTATTCAGTGATGTACTATTCCCCTACTGACCCTGTTGCCTCGACGGAGGTCTTTGCGCTCATTCAACGCTTGTTCTGTTCACTACCGCAACTGGAAACGAGATGACCGATATCATGATGACACGCGTATGTCCGCCTTCAAAGAGTCTCCAAGGCAACGCGATTATCCCGCTTCGTACGACAGATGGAACCAATACGACAATTATGGATACACGTCTGGAGCCCATCAAGCTGTGATCAGTACATGTTATGGGATGAATATAGTCAAGGGGGCAGTTACTATCCACGAACTTACTAATACCTGTAGTTACTGTATTGGCGAGATTTATCTCCCCCTTATCTACTTGACTCATTTAACTCTTTTTACTCATCTGTCTCACTGGTCTGACCAACATTCATCCCAAATAGTTAATTCGAGCCGAGTAACCGTCATTATTTTATACAGGTTTGTACATGTAATTGCATTGTGTGTATCCTCAGATAAGATTCAAGGCCAATGGTTTAATTCATAATTGATTATAGTAATTAACAATATTATACAATTGATTTTAGTGATTTTGGTATTTAATATTTGACAGTAATAATCTCCTTGTTGTAATTGAATTTATGTAATTAAATACATGTAGTCCAAGGAGTAATGTGTTGATAGTCATTGGAACTAAATAATGGATATGATTCTCATAGCAGATTAATAAAAAATTCACATTCTACATCCGAATAAATAAATAAATGCCAAGATATTACTCAAGGAACAAGATGAATGAAGGTCAGGCCAACAAATTCTGGATTTTATATATGTATACATGATAATCCAGCTTGATTACAGTAAGTGGTTGCTCAAGGCACGAATTTCAGGAACCACTAGTTCACATGACAGAATGATTTTTGTAGATATCTCTAAACTGGTCATGTGATCATGTGTTATATCTATGGTCCAAATTCATAGTATACTCTCTCAATCAATTGTATTACTATGTCAGACATTTGTATATGATCTCTGGACAGAAGAAATGCCATTTTATAGTCCATCAGTTTAATTTTTGAGCCTGCAGTTCACAGTATCTAAATCAGTTGTCATAATGACTCGATTTAAATATTTCATCTGACCTAGATGATGTACAAATGCCGTGTTATAGATCTAGTCAGTCAATCTAGTCATTCATGGCTCACTAATATTTGTTCACAAGCTTGGCTCATTTGTGTAATGTGATATATATAATATATGTGATGTCGGTAAACATGGTAAATCCTGGTGCTGGTGTCATTGACACACAAATTTTTATTAATTAACCACAGTTAACCAAATTTTTTTATTAGTATTGCCACTTCACTTCGGTCTACTGTATCTGGATAACTTCCTCAGTATGACCAAACACACTTCTCATTCATGTACGTCAGCTAACTCAGGATACGTCAGGATAGCCTCTTGCAATATTAATGGCGTGATGCATTTATTGCATGGATCTAGACTTAACAAGTTGCATAACAAAGTGGTTGTAAATGTGTTGTCAGAGTTCGACATTGTTGGGACTTGCGAAACCCATGCGGACACTGTCACTGATATCATTAACAGGATTTACTATGATAGGCAATAAAACACTATTTGATGTACTGGAATGTAACTCTACTGTTTGGGTTAAACTATGTAAATATTTTTTCGGTTTGCAGAGTGACATGTGTATGCTTCTGTTATGTCCCTCCAGAAGGCTCGACATTTGGTCGAGAGTTTGCAAATCGTATTTTTGATCAACTTGAACAAGGGATCAATATATATAGTACACTTGGTAAGATTATTGTTTGTGGTGATCTTAATGCACGAACAGGCCACCTAAATCATTTTATAGATGAAGATGAATGTGAGGCAGATTTTATTCCGTTACCTGTAACATATAGCTATGATAAAATATTGATCTATGTATCTATGTATCTCTAGTCACTGTAGAATCCTTAACGGTCGCAGTTTTGGTGACCCATTTGGTGACATTACATGTGTTAATTGTATGGGCTGAAGTGTGGTTGACACCAGCCAATATTGTTATCTTCAGTTCTGAACATGACGGTACATAGCATCTATTGCGTCTCAGATCACAAACCTGTTTCTCTAAAACTGAAAACTGGCCTGTGGAGATACACAGATACCACATCCAACTGTGATACTGATATGAATCCCCTACCACCCAAATATATTTGGGACCAGGATTGTGAATCTAGTTTTATCAATAACTTACTTGCTAATTTAGATGTAATACAAAGCTCTGTTCATAAGGAGCTGGAATGTGATATATGTGATGTTGATAAATGTATTGATGTAATAGCTAAGTCACTTATTTCGGCTGCTGATGACAGCTTAAAACGAGTACCTTCCACACGGAACAACAAATAGAATCAACCCGTTAGAAAACCTTTGTATTCCAAGAAGGTAAGCAGCAACATACAGAAATGAATAGATATAACAAAACTTTTAATCAGGATCAAAATAACCCTCTTCTGAAAACCAAATACTTTGCAACGCAAAAAGAATATAAACATACAACCAGGAAATGTAGACGTGACTATATGCTTTCGAGTGGAACCTTCCCCTCTAAATGGAGTGAAGGTATAATAGTTCCAATCTATAAAAACTTTTTTTGTTTGATATTGAATGAACGCCTAGTATAATTGATAAGCACAAAAGGGTTATTGTGTAAATTACTAAATTGGCTTTAAAAAGAATAACAGATCTTCTGACCATATACTTGTACTCAAAACTTTGATAGACAAGTATACTAGAAACAAGAAGAAATTATTCACTGCCTTTATTGACCTCAGGAAGGCCTTTGATTCCATATGGCATGATGCACTATTCTTCAAGCTGAAAAGGCTGGAATAGGTGGTAATTGGTTGCAGGCGGTCAGTAAAATGTATAGTTTAGGCCAAGCCGGAGTTAAAGCCGGTTGTGGAGTTAGTAGATTATTCCCAGTTACCCGAAGGGTTCATCAAGGGAGTGTCCTTAGCCCCACTCTCTTTAATTTATTCATAAATGATCTCTTGGTGAATCTTAATACACCAAAATCTCCAGTTCTATGGGACGAGCAAGTGCCCGGATTGGCATATGCTGATGATTTAGTGTTATTGTCGACTGATAAGTAAGATCTACAACGTCAACTAGACATACTCAATGATTATGTTCAACGTTGGCATTTATCAATCAATGTTGACAAGTCTGATGTGGTTGTATTTGGCCAGAATCAATGCTCCAGAGACATTTACAATATTGGAGGTGTGCCAAGTTATAAATACGTAGATATTACTTTCCAGGGTAATGAAAACTTTAAAAGGCAGTATCCAACCTTACCTTAAAAGGTAAAAGGGCTCTATTCCCTTTGCGCAATTCGATAGACTCCTTTGACTTAAATGCGACCAGTTGCTGCGGACCGTTTGACTCGTTAATTAAACCTATTATACTATATGGCTCTGAGGTTTGGGCAGGATATTGCTTTGGTAATGGTGACATCCATTCAATGCTTTTTAAAAGCACAGAGGTGAAAAATGTACATCTTAGATTCTGTAAACAGTTACTTGGAGTTGGTTCAAAAGCTGTCAACTTGGCCGTTCTTGGAGAAGTTGATAGATTTCCTTTATAGTACTCCATTCCATCACCAACTGCATTAATTATCTGTTTCATATATTTAGCTCTGAACCTTCCCCATTATTATATAAAGCATACTTAGAACAAGCAGAGGAAAGTAGATCTGGCACTACCAACAATTGGGTCCAGTTCATTAACAAAAACACTGATATCTCTCAAAAGCTATCACATCTGGGAAATTCAAGGCTGTAAATATCCGAAAGCTGCAGTCAGATTTATTCTTAAGGAATTGCAAAAGGTATATAAAAAGCATTGGAAAAATAACATTGAAAATATGAGTAAGCTTACAGAACCTTCAAAAGCAACTTTGAACAATCATCTACTATATTAAATATCCGAAATAAATCTTTGAGATCTGCTTTAGTTAAATTGCGCATCAGCACCCATCCGCTGCAGATCGAGAGGGGTAGATAGATGTGACAAAATTTGTACACATTGTAATATGGTAGAATCTGAGCTACACTTTTTACTCGAGTGTAGGCGCCACCTTGATAGAAGAATGGTTTTATTTTCCAAGTTACAGAATGTATCCCCGGGTATTTAATCTATGAGCAACGATGTTATGTTTATATATCTAATGCGGTCGAAGAATCCAATTTGTCCAAGCTCTAGCATTGTATACAGCGGAGTGCTTCTCTACTTATATTAATCGCATTGTCAACTAACGTTAACTAATGATTAACAATCAGTATGTTCATAATATACCGCTCTAGGTAGGCCACTGTCTTGAGCCTTGTTGTACATGTATCATCCGTGCAGAGCGCTTGAATTCTATCTACGGACCCAGCTGTTATTACTACTGTTATGTTTTTGTCCTGTGTGTAATTGCCTTTGGCCCTCTGTAGCATATCTGTGCAAATAAATGATTCTGATTCTGATTCCTGCAGGCAAAGATGTTTCAGGCGAATTTGTCTGCGCGAGTTTGTATGGGCGAGTTCATACTGGAACAAGTTGTGTGAGACAAATTGCGTAGCTATGGATGAAGATAAGAAATATATTTTCTTCGAAGGCTTTATATACCACATAAACAGGAACGTCAGAATGTCAGCTAATATATAAGTATTTCATCCAGTTTATTGTTCATCACGGAACAGATCGAAAAGTAATCAACGCTGCCCGTTCGACTCACGATGTTTTACGTTATTCTAGGCTGAGTTACATGTAGGTCTATATTCAGGTTTGTCTTTCGGTTTGGTGATATATGTTAAACCAACCAGAACAATAGCTCTCCAATGTGATAAATTCGTTATTACATGCTTTTGCTAAGGTGGTTTATTGGTGCCATATTTTAAAAAGTCTATGCAGAATGAATCACAATGAAAATTAGAAAATTACACGAAAAATGCGGAATCACAATGAAAATCATTTTCTCCGCGGTGGAAACATTTTCTCCGAGGTGGGAACATTTTCTTCGTGGTTGAAATAATTTTCTCCGTGGTGGAAATACACGTGACTTTCTTAAGCCTGGCTTTCAAATATCCACCATTTTGTTTACTGGTCAGAAAAGTGCTAGGCTTAGGAAAGTCACGTGTATTTCCACCGCGGAGAAAATTATTTCCACCGTGGAGAAAATATTTCAACCGCGGAGAAAATATTTCAACCGCGGAGAAAATATTTCCACCGCGGAGAAAATATTTCCACGGCGGAAAAAATGTTTCCACCGCGGAGAAAATGTTTCCACCGCGGAGAAAATATTTCTACCGCGGAGAAAATATTTCCACTGCGGAGAAAATATTTTCATCGCGGAGAAAAATATTGTCATTGTGATTCCGCTTTTTCGTGTGATTTTCTAATTTTCATTGTGATTCATTCTGCATTTTCTGTGTGTTACCCTTTCCAAACTGAAAACGGTACAGATAATATGACGTTTCATATAGAAAATTAGACGTTTTATAATATGGCACCAATAAGCCACTGTATTTTGCTTGGGTATACAGGCAGGTTCGTGACGAAATACCAGCCTGTATACCCAAACAAAAGCATGGTATAACTTATAATATCCTTCAGATTATTAATATTTTGAAAGAACATGATATAGAATACCCATTTCCAGCCAATCGAGTTTTACCTTGATCGGAAAAGTCATCAACCAGAATAATCTCTTTAATAAGACGTGCTGGAGATCTGTTAAGGACGCTGTGAATGGTTCTGAGTAACACAGACATCGCCTCGTTGTGGAAACAGATAATGACGCTCGTATCCGGTAAGTTAGTCCGCATTAAGTCCTTACATCTGGAAATGTAAAAATGTCTTTCTTATACACAGAGTTTGTCTCACAGAGTAGTTGACTTCTGTATCGTGTAACTGTATATTTGATGAAAGCAGGAAATTTTACAATCTCAGTTAACTCAGTTGTTATATTGTAAATATACAACTAACACTGGAACTATTTCTTGGTTTCCGCCATAATATTACGCAAGACGAATCAGTCAATCACACTGCCACAGTGTGTGTTTATACTGATATCACCATTAACTGGTAGGAATCCATATTGGCATCCATGTTCCTTGCATGCACAGTATTACGGCGATACTCCGAGCAGGGTATGTCAGCTGTAGGACTTCCGTTACCATGGAGATCGGTTTGAGATGAAAAGCCAGGACAGACGCCTCAAATTAGACGAGATTCTTCGGGGGTATAATCAAGGGAATATTCATTTCATTTACATATATATTTTATCTGCCGATAAAGGAGAAATGCAACGAGAACTATGTGAGCGGAAACACATCCTATAGTATGTGGTGTCCTTCACGTGCGGCGGATCACGGTTTACAGCTGAGAGCTGAGGTTAGATGACTTCAACGGAATCGGTCGAGCGGTCGCGAATGTCACACTGCATGTCAAACCATGCCTCATAGTCCAGTCAACATGTGAAACAATTGTGCCCTTTTCATAAAAGCATAAAATTTGGCATAGACGTACATCGTGGCCTAGTGAGCATTTCTAGATATGGAGCCACCTTGAACTTTTCCTATGTAAGTCACAGCGGCCATTTTCAAAATGGCCGTCAGAAGCCCATATTATCATCTAGAATCCTGCACTGGTCGGCAATATTTGTGTTGGTCATTTGTCAGAATATTGATAGAAAATCCCATATCAATGTTAGGCAAGTCATATGGCCAAGATTCCAAGATTTCCAAGATGGCCGCCATCTGAGCCTTATTTTAGTTCATATCTATATACCTATTCCAATGACCACTCGCAAACTTCGAGGTTAAAATGTCTCCACTATAGAATTGTGTAATCCCGGGAGAGAATTATCGGCCATCTGGGGTTTGGAATTGGCGACCACAGGAAAACATTTTCCAAAATCTTATTAGCCAACCAAGTTATAAACTTGATATTGAGATAAAACTTTCCATAAATACAAGTGTCTCATCTTAGCCTGCATTACCTGTTTGTATCCGATTATTCTCATAACATCGACATTCCCGATCCACATAATTACTAAGTCGTAAATATGAGGTAGGGGCTCCATTTATACGTACTCGATAGTCTTCAAGAATCTTCAAGTTGATGGAAGTGCAAGTTTTCACCAGGGATAGGCGTCTATGCCTTCAGTATTATTACTATATCTGATAATAGATAATATTGTGAATAAATAATATACACTATACCCTCTTGATACAATATTACAAACTGCATCTAGCAGTTCCCCTGTGCCGTTTTGAAGGTGCGGTTATATACCTGACCACATCATATACCCAACCACATCATGTGAATATATCTTAGAATCGGGGAAATAAAAACGCATGGTCGAATAGAACTAACTGTATTACAGAAAAGGCAAAATACACTTCTCATGTGAACTCTTGTCCCCTGAAAATATGCTACTGTGAACTCACATCACCTGACATAACAGACACCAGAGGACATACGATGAAAAGGTCGAATGCTTCGAAGCATATCTCCGTATAGTTTACCTAACACACTAATGTAACGACGTTACGGTACTTCAAATTCGGGAAGTTGAATGCTACATGTAATTCGACTTTGAAGTGTCGTCGCTGATGAGCTCATCAGAGCATATAGCGGGAAAAGGTTTAATGATGCTGACAAGACGATTTTCATGTCATTCAAACTCGACGGAAATTTGTAAAGTATGCTTAAACGACCCCTTGAGCTCTGGATTCATTTACAATACGAAACGTGATGACAGCTACTTGCCTGCTATAACACTTAAGAAGATGAACACTACTAATAGCCAAACACAAGAAACCTTGAGTGAAACCTATAACGACTTAACTAGTTTTCGTAATGATGGTTTGCGAGGTGATTGAACTCATCACATAAGCGCAGTATAGTTTATCCAACCAGTTCACTTCACTACTATTAAACGAAGACATAAATCTAGAATAACGTATACTTCATATGCTTTTAGCATATTCCGCTTGAAACATAGACGTCGACCCTGATAAGAAATTGCATGGCATAACTGGAATATTCCAAACATGACAAGTTGTTTTAGCAATGGCCTCTCTCAAACTTTTGAGGAGAGTATGTTTTTATGTGGTGTACGTAGCGAACAAATCTTGGAAGTCAAAATATTAGACCCTTCCCCCTTCCCCAAAACTGAAATCACTGAGTTGAAACCACTTGTGGAGCATCTCTATAAAGTTATTCCTTTACTTACATAAGACTAAATGGACAAGTAGATGGACAATATCATGCTACATTCAAATCGACATGGCACCAGCTGATTCCGTGCGCCATGAATGAGATATTGCAATTGGAAACAAACCAATCTATATGAAATGTTCCTGAGATGGCGCTTATCTTACCATCCAAGATTTTTCAATCCAGTTTGTCAGCATCCCCGGACATTCAGCGGAATTTCAAAAAGATACGAGTGGATATACTCTCTCATCTTAGCTTTTCATATTAGGGTTATAAAGCTCGTTTGTTTGATTCAAAACGTCATCGGTACTTTAAAAACTTGCGGCCATGCCGACCCAGAAATATGTATACTTAATGAGGTTGGAATAACCATAGAAGTGAACATAAATGAAAGGAATATTTTTTTCTGGATTTCCAGTTTCGAATAAATACATGTTTCGCTAAGTATGCCCCCGGGAGTTTTGACGTGAATCAACTTAGGCACGCGAAAGGCATATTCACCTCAACATGATGTTAAAATATATTTTGGAAGTCTTTGTATTCAATAATGTATTTCTTTCAACCTATTTCTTCACGTTTTCTTTACATGAGAGCGTAATTTACTAATTTACATGGCATCATGTAAAAAGCTCTATCATACAGAAACGTACTTGAGACCAAATCCAAGAAATGAAATAAATTGAGAATAATGGACAATAAATCGCCCGAGTTGCACATCCCGACAAGACTACGTCATTTGAGCCACCAAGATAAATCTGTTCGCATTTGCTGAGAGAGGTGACCCTTTCTATCTAACTGTGGAAATGTTTAGTCATCTCGTTTAAGAGGTGACGATAACACTCAGAGTCAAATAAAGAAACGGCCAAAAACAATCCTGCCTCCTGGTGGCCATCTTGAAAAAGGGTTGTTACGGCCTATAATAACCTAGTACAAAATGACTCCATACTCATTGCTTCCCAACGTCATGTCTAATTACGTGTGAGCGTTGGTGCTTTATGAGAAAAGTAAAAATCCTATGAAAAATTCACATTATCTGGTTGACTATGTTTGCCTAATTTGCTTATTATCATTATCAATATTATTATTTTCATTCCTTTATTAATTAAATATAACAACACTGTGACATTGTACAACTATTCTGCTTTCAAAAATCAAGTGCAACGCAGCAGTGTTGGCAAATAACACAAACCTATAGGTGTGGCTAAGTGGCCCAACATTAAAATCTGGCGGCCATTTTGGAAAATCTGTTCCGCAATTTCACATTTGCTTATTATTTTCATCGCTTTTATTATTTTCATTCCTGAATTAATTGAATATTTTTGTGTCCTAAAAATGTAGCCCTGTAGAACCATGCTGTTTTCAAAATCAAAGTGTAACACAGTACACTGGCTAACTAATACAAAGCTACGTGTGCCCAAAGTGCTCAAGATGAAAATCGGGAGGTCATTTTAAAAATTGATGGCAGCCAGTTTGCAAATCCGAGATGGTTGTTATTACACCATCTCTATTTTGAAATATTCGTTGTGCTAAACACTAAAATATCAGAGTATCGACATAAATTATGTTTATTTTTCGCGTGGTTATTGAAATATTGACTGAAATAGGCTTCAGATGGCGGCCATCTTGAAATCCAAGATGATCGACCCGGCCATATGACCATTTTCATTTGTCTAACTTTGATACGACACTTTCCATCAATATTCTGACAACTCACCCAAAGAATAAGTCCCAAACAGAAGAAACAGTGCAGGATTCCAGATGCCAATGTGGGATCCTCGGCGGCCATTTTGAAAAATGGCCGCTGTGACCTACATAGGAAAAGTTCGCGATGGCTCCATATCTAGAAATGCTCCCCGGGCACACCTGTGCCAAATTTCATGCTTTTATGAAAAAGGCACAATTCGATGGAAAATCTGTACATATTGATCAGCCCGAGCTCCCAGCTGGACTTGATGTACAATCGTCCACGGCGGTTTGTTCCATGTAGACATCTTTAGCAATCAAATATATCGCACATCCTTTATCACTAGCCAACTTATAATCCAGAAATCTGATGACATTTTATCTCACTTCTATGCCGTGATGCAATATACGTGGATGACAAATGACGGATGCATCATGCTATTTAATATACCTTAGACAATGATGACATCACTGCGCTGCATTGTGGAAATAAGTGAACTATAAATCCGCACATCTTTGGACTACACTGATGCAAATTGCCATTCAGTTACCATGGATAGGATAGAAAGAAGGATTAGGTTTCACGGATATTACTCTGCCACCTCTCTCATGTAACACGACATCAATTTAATTGCCAACGCGAAATCTCTGGACTGGCAATTCCGGACATACACGTCAAGCTTTCACTCGGCAATCGGTTCAGTTATATTAGCAGACATTATCTGTTCCCTGATTCACGACGAGAGCGCACGAGTTTACCATCGATCCAATGTAAGATACACATGTATTTCCTGATGATCAGCATCTTATTTTACTGACATTGCAGGGGCGTCGGAAGCAAATTCAAAGTGGTACGGCCTTACGAGGCAGGGCCCGCGAAAGCAATTCTTGATTGGGGCCGGAGGGACTACAATCATAGCACTTTAGGCGAGGGTCCAGGGGCCGCCTAGTCCCCGGAAGCTCCTGGGGTCTAGATCGCTGGAGAAGCCTTCTGAGCGATTTCTTGCAAATAAAATCACTCTGCAATGAAGTGTATTTTTTAGTTCATTCTTAATCCTTTTACCATGAAAACGCAATCGATGGTGGCTTTCTGCGATGCTGAATTAGAAAATATATGTATAGTAAAGTAACATACAGATACATTGTGTAGACGTGACCGATATAATTATTATGGACAATGAGGTGTTAATAAATTCATTCCAGAAGTAGCGCCGTCTAAAGCGGCGCTAGCTATACCTCTGCAATAATATAGATGACGCTCTATGAACATAAATGTTACTTTCCACGATCAAAATTGTCCCAAGAGGCCTAGTCGGTGCTCAGAGCCCCTAACAAATTCACTGGCGCTCTGGACCGATCAAAGTCTTTTTGAACTTGGAAGCTATCAAAACTTTCTTTTTTATTTTGTGGTCTCTTCCTTCTTTCTTCTTTTTTTTCTATTTTTTAGTTTTTTTTATTGAGCAAAAGTGGTACGGCCATGGCCGTACCTGCCGTACCGCTTCCGACGCCCTTGCATTGGTATATTCCATAACTCAAGATGCAGTAATTCTCAACAGTAATTTCTTAGAATATGATATAGATATGATACAAAAATGTAATAGAAATAAGGAAGTATGCAATTGTATGATACAGGATATGCCTATAGACATCATTTATTGGTTGATGTATTCGGTTTTATTCGGACTTTACCGAAAGATCGTCGAAAATATTTTACTTATATGGGGTCAATAGCTTTGCGGAAATAGCATTATCTTCATCTCTTCGAAATCCACATCATTTGTTCGTTATTGGGAGGAAAATGTATCCCAGCGAAATTGATAAAAGGATAACTATGCAGTATGAAAAACTACGCCAGAGATGTTGGATGACTCGTATTTAACCATCAATGCTGTCGCGAATTATGATATCAACTCTGCTGAGAAGTACAGTCCACTTGATATGATTAAACATAGCTAAGACTCACGTCAGCACTCAGTTGGGAATTGTAAAAGTCGTATTATCTCATATAAAAAAGCATCGTTGAAGGGGGGGGGGGGGACAAATTTCCTAGGACTGGGAAACAAATATACTGGGAATATTTCTATAACTAATATCTGATGTAGAATAAACTTAGGTCATTCTGAGAGCTGAGAAAGTTATTGTGGATTTGATGGAACTGTATACAGTGTGCAGGAATATGGGGCATATTCTATCAATAATAAAGTGTGGTACAATCGGAATACCCGTTGAATTTACCTCGATAGCATGTTAAGAACTTTCTTAGGTGTATTATATTATGGAATAAAAACATTACAGTATTAAGGTTTAGATCATTGTATCTTCGAACTAACGGGCACTCTCGCAGATTTTAATTATATAACACGCTAATATATAAAACTATACTAATCAGCTCAATGTGGATCAGTCGGACTTATCGTGACAAGCAGCCAGAGGATGCCAAGTCCCCCGCCGAAATGGCAGCAATATTTTTAGCATTGTTGGTCTCGAGGGGATATACATGAGGGAGGCAACTGCTAATACTTCATAGCCGTTGGATGTGGAGGGTCTTAATTCTGCCTTCCCAAGTTTTAAAATCAACTTAGAACGGTTGACTGAACATTTTTTGCTTCTGTAAATTAGCTTCCATGCAATGAAGCATGGAAATTATGTAACCGAGAAGCGACCCCAAGTGAGATCTCAAGGCATATTATCTGAAAACCAAATTTGACAAGAAGCTGAATGCATCCTCAACCTATTGTCTGGAAACCAAATTTTAAATTTGCCACCAGGTGTCGCCACCTGTAGGTGCAAGTGGGCGAAATGCAATCCCAAGGATCATCTCATGACATGGTGTATCAGCATACAAACTTTGGAAAGAATCTGAAAAGGGGTTATTGCCCGGAAACCAAATTAAGATTTGTATACACAAGTGTGGGAAACACAATCCCAAGTGACATCTTATGGCATATGAATACCAAATTTGAGAAGAATCCGATGAGCAGTTGTCAAATTATTGCCAGAAACAAATTTCAGTTTTTTCCACCAGGTGTCGCCACCAGTATGCAAAAGCAGGTGAAATACAATCTCAAGGGACATATCATAGCATGGTACCTGCATACCAAATTGGAGAAAACCCTGATGAGCGAAATCAAATTTAGATTTGACACGAGGTGGTGCTACCTGTAAGCACAAGTGGGCGAAACGCAATCCTAAGCGATATCATATGTCATGATATATTCATACCAGATTTAAGAAGAATCTGACGAGCGGTTCTCAAGTTATTACCCGGAAACAAATCTGGTATTTCGCCACCAAGTGGCACCACCTGTAAGTAAAAGTGAGCGAAACGCAATCCCACGCAACATCTCCTGGCATGATACATGCATGCTAAATTTGAGGAGATTCCGATGAGCAGTTCTCAAGATAATAGCTGAAAAAATATTTTGATTTTAACACCTGATGGCGCCATCTATATGCGCAAGTGGGCGAAATGCAATCTCAAGCGACATCTTAGGTCATGGTATTACCCGGAGACAAATTTGGGATTTTGCCACCAGGTGGCGCCACCTGTAAGGGCAAGTGAGTGAAAGGCAATCCCATGCAACATCTCCTGGCATGGTAAATGCATGCAAAATTTGAGAAGAATCCGATGAGCATGCAGTTCTCAAGTTATTGGCCAAAAACAAATTTCAGATTTTGTCATCAGGTGGCGTCACTTTCTGAGCAGAAGCGGATAACGCACTCCCAAGCAACATCTCATGGCAAGGTACAATGTATATGCATGCCTAATTTGGGAAGAATTTGATGAGCAGTTCTCAAGTTATTGCCCGGAAACCAAATATCGAGCAACATTTCAAAGCGTTTCAAAGTTATTGCTTGCAGCACAAAAGAACGGAAAGAACCCTAGTGGCGCCACCTACAGGCAAATCTTTCTGAAACGCAATACCAATCAACATCTTGTCACAAGGAATGCATATGCAACTAGATACAGTCGATCGAATACGACTGGAGGCATGCCTATTGCATCTTTAGTAAAGGAAACATTCATCATTTGTGAAGAAAGTAAAAACGTAAAACCTAGGAAAAACATCATTAACATGGCCCCATAAGATAACTTGAGGGTATCCACATACCAAATTTAAAAGAATCCTTTAAGGTCCAACAGCTACTGTCCGGAAATGCAATTTTACCTTGGCCCTCAGGTAGCGCCATGTGTACGCAGATAGGCATAAACAATAATCCCAACCGAGATCTTGAAGCAAGATCCCTTGACATTGGAAATAGAAAATGTTAACTTGGCCTACAGGTGGCGCCACCTATGAGCAGATCGACAAGATAAACAATACCAAGTGAAACCTTCAGGTAAGGTACATGTATACCAAGTTCATTATTAAGTATTAAAAAGTTATTGTCTGGAAGCAATTTTAAATTTACCCCCAGGTGGCACCACCTATATGTGGATCGGCATGAAAAACAATGCCAAACGAGAAATTGAGGCGAGGTACCTACACACCAAATTTGGAATGAATCGGTTCAGGTTTTTAAAAGTTATTGTCTGGAAACACTTAACTTAGCTTTCAGGTAGTCCCCCCTTTCAACATGAAAAACATTCTCAAGCCAGATCTTGAGACAAGGTACCACCACACCAAATTTGGAAAGAATCCTTAAGGTTTTCAAAAGTTATTGTCTGGAGATGCAATTTAATTTGGCCCAAGGTGGTGCCACCCAGAACCGGATTGGCAAGAAAAACAATTCCAAGCAAAAATATACAAATTTCAGCTTCTGCCAAGATATATTGGAGATATATGCTCAAACACAATATATCAGGGTCGGGCGAGGGCTAGTTTGGGAGATAGAGGGTGCGGCTCGGCGCCCTGGGGATGGGGACGTGCTCTTCTTGAGGGTAGTGGTAGTTGTGCTGACATGAAAACCATAGAAAGCTCCCTGTACATGAAACAACCACACTGACAACTGCATGCCATCATCTATCACAGTCCGAAAAACCACAAGGTGGAATTCAATTCAATTCAGGAAATTGATCATATGCACATTGTGCACCCAAACTTTAGGAACTCAGTTGTAATTAATATAGTAAGTTACACTGTGGACACAAATGGTTCCTGCAGAAGCTTTAGGGTAAATTATATGATGTGAGATACAATTATTTGATAGCAAAATTGAAGAAAATGTTGTCCTTCATTTAAGATGACACGAAATTAAAAAAACGGGTTCGGTACTGCGGGGATTTCCCCGCCAGTTATTTCATATTATACTTCTGAAATATAATAAGGTCCATGCAAAAGCTTTAGGGTAAATCATATGATGTGGAATAGAATGATTTCATAGCAAAGTTGAAGGAAATGTCCTTCATTTAAGACGACACAAAATTCAAAACTAACACAGGTTCGGTACTGCGGGATTCCCCTGCCAGTTATTTCATATTATACTTCTGAAAAAAATATGGTTCCTGCAAAAGCTTTAGTGTAAATCATATGATGTGGAATAGAAGGACTGGACAGCAAATTTAAGAAAATGGTGTCCTTCATTTAAAGCGACATGAAATTCAAAACAGCGAGAAGCGGAAGAAAGAAGAATAAATGACAAACGCATTTAGGCATTTAGGGATGCCTAATTATTAGACAAAGCATTTGGAAATTATCGCTTGTGAAGAATTTGAATGGAAACCACGGACATGAACAGACGATTGGAACAAGACCCAGTGGCGCCACCTTCAGGTGGATCTTGCTGAAACGCAATACCAACCCATGTCTGGTCACAAGGAGTGTATTTGCTAAATTTCGAAGGAATCCGACAAATCTTTTGGAAGTTATCGCCTGTGAAGGATTTGAACAGACACAGACACAAAGACAGCAAGACCCATTTTAACTGGAACGGGCATGAAGAAGCGAAACTCAGTGGCACCACCTTCAGGCAAATGTTACTGAAATCCAGTACGTAACCGCGTCTTCTTATAAAGAATGCGTGTGCCAAATTTCGAAAGAATCCAAGAAAGCGTTTGGAAGTTATCACTTGTAACTGACATCCACGGACACAAAGAAGCAAGATTCATTTTGACCCAGTGGCGCCACCTTCAGGCATATGTTGCTGAAATGCGATTCCGACTGGCGTCTTGTCGCAAGGAATTCCGAATTTCGGAAGAATCCAACGAAGCGTTAGGAAGTAATCATTCGAACAGACATGCACGGACATGCACGGACACATAGAAGCAAGAACCATTTTGACCCAGTGGCGCTACCTTCAGGCAGATGTTGCTGAAATGCGATAAATGCGTGTGCCAAATTTCGAAAGAATCCAAGAAAACGTTTGGAAGTTATCGCTTGTAACTGACATCCACGGACACACCGAATGGCGTCTTGTCGCAAGGAATGCGTATGCCGAATTTCGGAAGAATCCAACAAAGCGTTAGGAAGTAATCATTCGAACAGACATGCACGGACATGCACGGACACGCACGGACACATAGAAGCAAGAACCATTTTGACCCAGTGGCGCCACCTTCAGGCAGATGTTGCTGAAACGCGATACCGACTGGTGTCTTGTCGCAAGGAATGCATATGCCGAATTTCGGAAGAATCCAACAAAGCGTTAGGAAGTAATCATTCGAACAGACATGCACGGACATGCACGGACACATAGAATCAAGAACCATTTTAAAGTTCCCGGCCGCGTTGCGGCGGGGGACAAAAAGATGGACTTACTGTGGCTCCCTGGCGTCTGGTAGACTTCTGTGGACGGATATCTTGTCACTAGCATACAAATTAAATGCGTTCGCCTTCCACCCGTCCTGGAACTTTAACCTTTCGTCAGGTGATAGCTTGTTCTCATCTACCTGTACTCCCTTCCCAAGTTCTCCTAAAATACAGCAAATATATTATATTTAAGAAGGAATCAGTAGGTTATTAGTATTCTCATTTGTTTTAATTATAAAAATTTAATATTTCATGGAGGTGGAGTTATGGATGCGAATTACATACATGGAAGCGGAGTTATGGATGTGAAATAAACACATGGAGGTGGAGTTATGGATGCAAAATGCATACATGGAGGTGGAGTTTTGGGTGCGAAATACATACATGGAGACGAAATTATGGATGCGAAATAAATAAATGGAGTTGGAGTTATGGGTGCGAAATGCATACATGGAGGTGGAGTTATGGGTGCGAGATATGTACATGGAGGTGGAGTTATGGGTGCGAAATGCATACATGGAGGTGGAGTTATGGGTGCGAGATACGTACATGCAGGTGGAGTTATGGGTGAGAGATACGTACATGGAGGTGGAGTTATGGGTGCGAGATACGTACATGGAGGTGGAGTTATGGGTGCGAGATACATACATGAAGGTGTAGTTATGGTTGCGAAATACATACATGAAGGTGGAGTTATGGATTTGAAATGCATACAAGAAGGTGTAGTTATGGTTGCGAAATACATACATGAATGTGTAGTTATGGTTGCGAAATACATACATGAAGGTGGAGTTATGGATGTGAAATGCATACAAGAAGGGGTAGTTATGGTTGCGAAATGCATACATGAAGGTGTAGTTATGGTTGCGAAATACATACATGAAGGTGGAGTTATGGATGTGAAATGCATATAAGAAGGTGGAGTTATGGTTGCGAAATGCATACATGAAGGTGTAGTTATGGCTGCGAAATACATACATGAAGGTGTAGTTATGGTTGCGAAATACATACATGAAGGCGGAGTTATAGATGTGAAATGCATACATGAAGGTGTAGTTATGGTTGCGAAATACATACATGAAGGTGTAGTTATGGTTGCGAAATACATACATGAAGGCGGAGTTATGGATGTGAAATGCATACATGAAGGTGTAGTTATGGTTGCGAAATACATACATGAAGGCGGAGTTATGGATGTGAAATGCATACACGAAGGTGTAGTTATGGTTGCGAATACATACATGAAGGCGGAGTTATGTGTGTCAAATAAATACATGGAGGTGGCGTTATGGATGCGAAATGCATACATAGAGGCAGAGTTATGGAGGTGAAATCAATCCATGAAAGTGGAGTTATGGGTGCAAAATGCATACATGGAGTTATCAGTGCGAAATACATACATGGGGGTGGAATTATGGATGCGAAATACATACCGTACATGGAGGTAGAGTTAAGGATGCGAAATACATAGTTTGAGGCGGAGATATGGGCGCGATATAAATACATGGAGGTGAAGTTATGGGTGCAAAATACATACATGGAGGTAGAGTTATGGGTGCGAAATACATACATGAAGGTGGAGTTATGGATGCGAAATACATACATGAAGACGAAGTTATGGGCGCGAATACATACATGGAGGTGGGGATATGGATGCGAAATACACATGGAGATGGAGTTATGGATGCGAAATACATACCGTACATGGAGGTAGAGTTAAGGATGCGAAATACATACTTGGAGGCGGAGGTATGGACGCGATATGAATACATGGAGGTGAAGTTATGGGTGCAAAATACATACATGAAGGTAGAGTTATGGGTGCGAAATACATACATGAAGGTGGAGTTATGGATGCGAAATACATACATGAAGACGAAGTTATGGGCGCGAATACATACATGGAGGTGGAGATATGGATGCGAACTACACATGGAGATGGAGTTATGGATGCGAAATACATACCATATATGGAGGTAGAGTTAAGGATACGAAATACATACTTGGAGGCGGAGATATGGACGCGATATAAATACATGGAAATGAAGTTATGGGTGCAAAATACATACATGGATGGGGAGTTATGGGTGCGAAATACATACATGAAGGTGAAGGTATGGGTGCGATATAAAAACATGGAGGTGGAGTTATGGATGCGATATAAATACATGGAGGTGGAGTTATGGGTGAGAAATACATACATGAAGGTAGAGATATGGGTGCGATATAAAAACATGAAGGTGGAGTTATGGGTGCGATATAAATACATGGAGGTGGAGTTATGGGTGAGAAATACATCATGAATGTGGAGTTATGGATGCAAAATAAATACATGGAGGTGGAGTTATGGATGCGAAATACATACATGAAGACGAAGTTATGGGCGCGAATACATACATGGAGGTGGGGATATGGATGCGAAATACACATGGAGATGGAGTTATGGATGCGAAATACATACCGTATATGGAGGTAGAGTTAAGGATGCGAAATACACACTTGGAGGTGGAGATATGGACGCGATATAAATACATGGAGGTGAAGTTATGGGTGCAAAATACATACATAGAGGTGGAGTTATGGGTGCCAAATACATACATGAAGGTGAAGGTATGGGTGCGATATAAGAACATGGAGGTGGAGTTATGAATGCGATATAAATACATGGAGGTGGAGTTATGGGTGAGAAATACATCATGGAGGTGGAGTTATGGATGTGAGATAAATACATGGAGGTGGAGTATATGGATGTGAAATACATACATGAAGACGGAGTTATGGGTGCGAATACATACATGGAGGTGGGATATGGATGCGAAATAAATACATGGATGTGGAGTTATGGATGGGAAATACATACATGGAGGTGGATTTATGGACGCGGAATAAATACATGGATGTGGAGTTATGGAAGCGAAATACATACATGGAGGTGGATTTATGGATGCAATATAAATATATGAAGTTGAATTTATGGATGCAAGATAAATACTAGAATATGAAAATGGGATTATGGATGCCCGGTACATACATGCAGATAGAGTTATGGATATGGAACAAAAACAACGATATGGAGTTGTAAATGCGAAATAAATTCAAGGAGGGAAAATTATGAATGCAAAATAATTACATAAAGGTTAATTTACAGATGCGGAATAAATACATGGAGGTCTAGTTATGAAATAAATAATGCTATATGTGGCGTTATGGATGTGAAAGGAATACATAGAGGTGGTATTATGGAAAAAATGATATCGAGGTGAAGTTACGGATGACAGATGCAGAAGTTAAGTAGCTAAGCTTACCTGGTGCATTCACATCTGCTTGTGGCTCTAATATCAGATTTAAAGATTCAAATCCCGGAAGTAGCTTCAATTTACTCAGAGGTATAGCTTTCTTGAGATCATCATTGTGTCGCTTCTTCTCCGACCGGACTACTTTCTCGTCGCCTTTCTCTGCAGGTTCAAAGTGGATGCCATCTTGTTTTTCTTCTTTGGTGTTGCCGATTTTTTTCCAGCCGTCGTTTCGTATTTCCCGATGTCTGCCCTCAATACCATTGTTATTTATTATACCACCATCGTTGTCGTCTAAGTCGTCATTGTTGTTTTTATCTACCTTGATATCGTTATTATCGTCCGGATGAGGTCGTTCATTTCCTTCTTTTATGGCATTGTTCATATCGTTTCTTCGGTCTGGGTAATCTGGCGCAATATTGTGATTATTTTTTGTGCGTTTTGCGGATAGAGAACTCTTACTACGGTCTCCCGTTAAAGTAAAAAACACGACGACAATAAAACAAACCCACAGAAGGGGAAGTCCAATGAAAACAGATTTTACGACGCATCTTCGGCTACCACGTCGTCCAATTATACTCATCGTGTACTGTTCCTAACAGAACAGATGAGAAATGTTCGCAAGATGTTGATAACAGTTCCTCTACATATCTGAAAGAACAAATTTATATGCTAATTATACTAGTATAACATAATAAACAATTGATGAAGTGAAATATTACGAAACTGACCAATTCAACCTGAGGCGATGTCAATAAAAGGGTCATTGTCAGTGTCGTAATATTGAACAAAGATCAGACTTGGCTATTACATATATAGAGCTACACACATCATGTACATGTATACATATGAAATTGTGTTATCTGCTCTGTCACAACAATCAATCTCTGCACAATTGTCCATTCATGTTAACATTTGTTTTCTGTGTACGTCTATATTAGATGAGGGAAGGTTAAATGGCGTGTAAAACAAGTGCATGTATGTGATTATTTTCATCGCCCTTAGATTGGGTATTTATCCCACTCAAACCACAGCGGATCGTTACCGTTGTTAATTATGCTGATTGGGGGGCGAGGAAGTAATGAAAAGTCACCTCCTCCCCCCCCTACACCCCTCAATCAAGCTTAACCTATTAACAACGATAACGAGCCTCTGTTACTCAGACTTGAGGTAATAAATAACTCAACTTGAGTGAATTTAACTCAAATTTAAGTGCCTTTCACGCAAACTTGAATGACTCATATTTCAGGGATCAATTTTCACTCAAGCTGTTTAAGAGAGTACATTCACAGAGCTATAAATTGTTGTACTATCGAATAGATATATAACTATAGTTATGGTTGAAGTGGAAGATGATCTGACGTTGCTCAACCTGCCCGTGTTGTTATAGCTGTTTAAGTACTGTAATCGAGCTAATTTAAATCTCTTTGTATCACACACCTATAGCTCACACCGGTAGTGTCGTGATGATAACGTGTACATGTCTAACTATTCACATCTAATGATGAGTTAAAAGGTTAATCAGTCTACTTACCTATATCAAGTTTACGTCGTCGTACATGTTTAGCTTTGTTGACTGTACACGGATACCATGAAAGTACAAAAAAGCTGGAGATAACTTAACACAGAATCGATGATTGACCAACCATGTCTTCCACCCCGTATATAATCAAAACATCACCGTTATGAACATTAATTTACCGACTCTGTTCAGTAAGAAATATATAAGAAGCTATAAGTGAACTATCAACATCTGTCTATCGATCAGTTCACAGTGTACACGTGTACATAATACAGTAGCCATATTCCTTCTGACAACACAGTCTCTGTATACTATATACAGGAGTACAATTTAAATGCAACCAAGTTTTGTTGTAAATATCTGTTCATGTCTAAATGAGCTAATTATGCATGTTGTGAAATTCATGTCTGCTGATAAACTTGCTTTAAACAAATAAAGTGTATATTTTCACCAATGCAGTTCAGCCTTCTCAGGGAGTATTCGTGCTTGTGATCGAGAGAGGCATCATATATCCAGTTCAGTTTTCCATCAAATCTAATGGCGGCTTCACACATCGTTGCCCCCAGTCAGTTGTTTGCTACCACGTAAGTATTAACATCGGATAAAACAAATATGTCTTTTTCTGCTGAAATAGACCTATATCTTGAGGCTAATTTAAAATTTGTAACACATCTGATTCTCGCAAAAATGTTTGTCTATACTGATGTGTCTGTAGGCTGCATCGTTATCATATCGGGCACCAACTGTACGTCGTGACCGTCATGAGTATTTATTAGAAAAAATATCTCAAGATTTTGTCGTAATTGATATTTTCCGATATATGAGAGACGGTTTGGGGCGTTTGGGATTGATGGGTCTTTGAAATACTAGCATTGTGTTATGAAAATCAATTTCTGAAAGGGGGTAATGATAGAAAAGCACCATGTCACTATAATACTTCAATCTGTGGCATATTTGGTATTTTGGAAATGGTATATATTGCATTAAATGACTATAACACATTTAGATATGTTTGGGTGCAATTATGACGTCATAATGGGAAAATATTGTTCAAAATGACATTTTCGCCCTCATCTGAAGTTCACGATCAAATATCATAAATAATGACATTATTTCTGCTCAAATCACCTAGAAATGTATTAGGTATGCCCCACTGATGATCATAGATTATTTTTTTATTTTCATGAAAACATATTTAGGGGCTGTCAGCATAATGTAATGTAGTCGAACACTAGAAAACAATTTTTAGAATGAGGGTATACATATTGAAAACCCCATGTGAACAGTTATAGTACTTGAAACTAAGACATATTTTGTATTTTTGGATAGGTTATATAATGTAGTAAATAACTATATCACATTTAAACATGTTTGAGGCGATTATTATGTTATATTGACGTCATGAAAATGTCATATTGTAACAACATTGTTCAAAATGACATTTTCCGTCCTCGGAACTTCATGATCAATATGATGAATACTCACATACTTTCAGCGCAAATCAACTAAAAATGTATTGAGCATGTATTATTGATAATTGGAGATCATTTTTTGTCCTCATGAAAACAAATTTAGGGACTGTGTGCATAATGTAGTTTTGGTCCAATTTCCAAGCATTAATACAACGCTGGAATGGGGATATAGATAGAAAAACATCATATGAATAGTTCTTAAGTTTGAAAATATGGTATATATGATACTTTTGGAAGAGCTATATATTGCACTGAATAACTATATGAAATTTAACCCTGTTTGATGTGATAATAATTGATGATGTCATAATGGGTGAACTTTTCCTTCCGCTGCATGCTATGATCAACATCATTAATCATCGAATTAATTTCGTTCAAATCATCAGAAAATGTACTGGACATGCATATCTGATGATCGAGATCACTTTTGTCTCCACGAAAACATGTTTTAGGGGCTGTCAGCATAATCAAACGTGGTGAAATATCCAGTACTAAGCATGTAGTCCGTCATTCAATATTCAACCGTCGTCCAGTGAGGAATTTCCGCGTCCATAATACAAAAAACCTAATTCATATAATAACATTAGCACTAAATTACGAGAGATCCTGAAGGATCTTGGCGCCCACCATTGTCCGATAATTGTAAGCTAATGACAAGAGGATCTTTTTGTCCATTGTTACTAAGAACAAACGATTGATTTGTAATTTTGTTTGCAGAATTTCGAATTTGAGCGAAAAAGATCGAAAAAGGGACACTGGAAAACACAAAGACATTATCTTTATAAGTTTCAGGAGTTTCAAGATTTCTAGAAATTGTACTTGATGTCGGTTGTTATAGTACAAGTGAAATGAGCAAAGTTAATCTGAAACTTAATGTTCGGAGGATCCTTCATCTTCGATATGTAGTATTTTTTTTTTTTTTTTTGCACATGTCATCATTGGGTACTGAAAGCGATGACAAATCTCTTTGACAATTAGGCATGAGATATGAAACATACATACCTAAGATTTTATAATTAGGAACGAATGCTAATTCTGTTCTGTTTATTGTGCTAGTTCTGTTATTGGGCTCTTTTAAGATACCACGCTCTAAATAATAAGATGGTACCGGTACACAACTTAATACTGAAGGGATCCGGTCCCTGCAGTAATGTTGAAACTTTGAAAGCGTCTGAATCCTGATTATCTCTGTTGGATTGAAACCTGCAGTACCGGTAGCCTACAGTTCACTTGCTACGGTATGGACTAAAGTAAACTGATTTAAAATTTGAAGAAATACATTTTAATTCGGAATCATCTGAACTCCTTCATATAGGAGGTGAAGGTATGGATATTCTCTATACCCACCTTTTGATCCGCCGACTCTTGTGATGCAACGTCACAACTCGGGAACACCTTATTAATCTGAAGCGTAACTTGGACCAAAAAAGGTATCTTGCACAACTAGGCCCCATGTGGGACCTGTGTACCAAATTTCAGAAAGATCCATGAATTAGTTCCTGAGAATTCACGATAATGTTTCAAGGGGAAATTCAAGATGGCCGGCTGGCAGCCATATTGGATTTTCGAATCGCATCAAAAAAGGTATCTTGCACAACTAGACCCAAGGGGGAACCTGTGTACCGAATTTGAGAAAGATCCATGTAGTAGTTCCTGAGAAATCGCGATAACAAAGTTTCATGGGGAATCCAAAATGACCGGCTGGCAGCCATATTGGATTTTCGAATCGCATCAAGTAAGGTATCTTGCACAACTAGACCCAAGGGGGAACCTGTGTACCGAATTTGAGAAAGATCCATGTAGTAGTTCCTGAGAAATCGCGATAACAAAGTTTCAAGGGGAATCCAAAATGACCCCCTGGTGGCCATATTGGATTTTCGAATCGCACCAAAAAAGTTATCTTGCACAACTAGACCCCACGGGCAAACTGTGTACCAAATTTGAGAAAGATCCATGCAGTAGTTCCTGAGAAATTGCGATAACAAAGTTTCATTGGGAAATCCAAGATGGTCGCCCGGTGGCCATATTGGATTTTAGAATCGGACCAGAAAAGTTATCTCGCACAACCAGATCCCAAGGGGAACCTGTATACCAAATTTGAGAAAGATCAATGCGGTAGTTCCTGAGAAATTGCGATAAAAATGTTTCATGGGGAAATCCAAGATAGTCGCCTGGACGCCATATTGGATTTGCGAATATGACCAGGAAAGGTATCTTGCACAACCAGATCCCAAGGGGAACCTGTATACCAAATTTGAGAAAGATCCATGTAGTAGTTCCTGAGAAATCGCGATAACAAAGTTTCATGCGGAAATCCAAGATGGTCGCCCGGTGGCCATATTGGATTTTCGAATCGGACCAAAAAAGTTATCTTGCACAAATATACCCCATGGGGAACCTGTGTACCAAAATTGAGAAAGATCCATGAAGTAGTTTCTGAGAAATTGCGTTAACAAAATTTCATGGGGAAATCCAAGATAGTCGCCTGGAGGCCATATTGGATTTGCGAATAGGACCAGGAAAGGTATCTTGCACAACCAGATCCCAAGGGGAACCTGTATACCAACTTTGAGAAAGATCCATGCAGTAGTTCCTGAGAAATCGCGATAACAAAGTTTCATGGGGAAATCCAAGATGGCCGCCTGGTGGCCATATTGGATTTTCGAATCGGACCAGAAAAGGTATCTTGCAAAGCTAGACCCCAAGGGGAACCTGTTTTCCAAATTTGAGAAAGATCCATGCAGCAGTTCCTGAGAAATCGCGATAACAAAGTTTCATGGGGAAATCCAACACGGCCACCTGGTGGCCATATTGCATTTCCGAATCGGGCCAGAAAAGGCATCTTACACAACTAGACCCAAAGGGGAACCTGATTACCAAATTTGAGAAAGATCCATGAAGCAGTTCCTGAGCAATCGCGATAACAATGTTTCATGAGGGAATCCAAGATGGCCGCCTAGTGGCCATATTGGATTTTCGAATCGTCCAGAAAAGGTATTTTATTTTATTTTATTTTTTATTTTTATTTATTAGACTTCGAATTCGAATCAGGATGAGTGCAACAGGTGACCAGCACCTATGGTAAAGCCCTCTCCACATACATCAATACATTCATACACACAAGTAACACATATATAAATATAAGAAGGAAAAACAATTATATAAAAATTAAAGACGAATTGATAAAAATTCAAGGATATATACAAACAATTAAATTTAGGCATGCCGTTCTGCTGTAAAATATGAGATTTATCACAAGATTGATGTATAAATATTTGATCACGGCTTGGTGTTCCAACGTAAAAATGATGAAAACAATTAACAATAGGCATGGCTTGAAGGTATGTAGCAAGCACACGACACTGATTACACCAGGCGACAGCGTGGACAGTGACATGTACTGACCCACCAACAAGAATTCTCGGAATCGAACTTCTCGATAAATATATTAATATAAATGTTATCTTGCACAACTAGACCCCAAGGGGAACCTGTGTACCAAATTTGAGAAAGATCCATGCAGTAGTTCCTGAGAAATCGCGATAACAAAGTTTCATGGGGAAATCCAAGATGGCTGCCTGGTGGCCATATTGGATTTTCGAATCGGACCAGAAAAGGTATCTAGCAAAACTAGACCCCAAGGGGAACCTGTGTACCAAATTTGAGAAAGATCCATGCAGCAGTTCCTGAGAAATCGCGATAACAAAGTTTCATGGGGAAATCCAAGATGGTCGCCTGGTGGCCATATTGGATTTTCGAATCGGACCAGAAAAGGTATCTTTCACAACTAGACCCCAAGGAGAACCTGTATGCCAAATTAGAGAAAGATTCATGCAGTAGTTCCTGAGAAATCGCGATAACAAAGTTTCATGGGGAAATCCAAGATGGCTGCCTGGTGGCCATATTGGATTTTCAAATCGGACCAGAAAAGGTATCTTACACAACTAGACCCCAAGGGGAACCTGTGTACCAAATTTGAGAAAGATCCATGTAGTAGTTCCTGAGAAATCATGATAACAAGAATTGTTTACGGACGGACGACGGACGGACGACGGACCACGGACGAAAACTGATTTGAACAGCCCACCATCTGATGATGGTGGGCTAAAAAGGATAAATCATAGTATACATATAACTAGGCTAATTTCGTGCAAGACAGAAGCGGTCAACAGATTTCAATGATGCCAGCAATACATCATGATGTCCCAAATATATCAAATCCGTATCGCTGATCAATATTCTTAACCCATATGATATACGTTGTGAAGTCGTTATCTAGAGTATGATATATCTCAGTCACGCTTTGATTGTGACTATTCATATGAACACTATAAGGATCTTGAAATAAATAGGTTCATACGGCCGTTAGCCCCGAGCTAAGCGAAATTAGACACAAGTTACGAAACCTACCGCCATAGATCTTGCACGCTACGCTCGTATTTTGCTGTCAGCATGCGATATGTTTCGCCAAATTTGAGAAACTTCGAGTGAAGGCGCTTGACGATATAGCCCTGTTTTAAAAGTTTCTGCAAGAATGTTTTGTGACGTTGATTAAAATCGTCACATTTAACACAGGATTTAGCAAATGCTACTGGGCGAGATATGTATACGCCATATGCAGATCCCTCTGGTATATTACTGTTCAGATAAGGATCGTTTACGATGTCGAAATTGAAGAAATGATATTTGGTATGGCGTATAGCCCGCCACTGAGCATATATACATATGAAATGATTTTTGAGGGAGAAAGTATAAATCGGTCGTCAGCGGGATTCGAACCTACGACCCCGGCTATCGCGCCGATGCTCTACCCACTGAGCTATGACGGCCCATAGGTATTACAGCCGTGGATTGTCACTGTGATGACCAACATTCTCTGTCGGTGTTGCGATGTGCGCAACTGTGATCAGATGTTGAAATTGTAATCATCTCCTTTGTCGTAAATCGACGAGAGAGAAGGCCCGCTTCATTTTTATAGAGATATAGGTCTAAATAATGTGCCGCTAGGGACGTCTGTAATTTCCTTCAAATCCAGTGAAGGTAGATATATATCCTTCACTGAGTCATTTATATATCCACAGCAAGAAGATTGTCTATATAGCGTTTGGTGAATGCGAAGGAACGGGCTTCGAAATAATCTGATTTTGAAAGCGTCTGCATATAGTCGTATTCATAAGCGAACAGATATAGGTCAGCTAATAGGAAGACCTATATGCTGTTGATATATTGCATTGCCAAATTTCACATAGATATTATTAATGAGAAATTCGAGCAACTCTATAAAAAAAAAGAAGCATCCCATGAATGATATCTCTAGTATGTAGTGGAGCTAAAGAATGCGTTATGGCTACTGACATTAATATATCGGCGATAAATTTTCTTGAACACCGAAACTAATAATATTAATGAACTAAGACGGACAATAAGGTCCTGATGAGGGATTGTAGTATAGAGAGTCGAGAAATCCCATTCGGATACATGTCTGTACGGTATGTTACAAGCGTCTAGTCCGTCATTCATAATTCAGCCGTCGTCCATTAAAGAATATCCGCGTCCATAATCCAAAGACCTATTCCGTATTCCATATAACAGTATTAGCACCAAATTCAAAAAGACAATCATAGTATACATAAACATAAGCTTGTTTCCTGCAAGAGAGAAGCGATCAACAGTTTTCAATGATGCCGACAAGATATCATGATGTTCCAAAAATAGCAAATCCGTATCGCTGATCAATATTCTTAATCCATAATATTCGTTGTAAAGTCGTCATCTATATAACGATGTATCTCAGTCACGCGTTGATTGTGACTGTTCATATGAGTACCATGAGGATCTTGAAGTACATGGGTTCATACGGCCCCTAGCCCCGGGTTAAACGGAATTAGACACAAGTTACGAAACGTAACCCCATAGATCTTGCACGCTACGTTCGTATTTTGCTATCAGTATGCGATATGTATCGCCAAATTTGAGAAACTTTGAGTGGAGGCGCTTCGTGGAATAGCCCTAAGTTTCTGCAACAATGTTGACCTTTAGCGTCAAGTTGTTCCGTAAGACATTTTCAGTTTTTCCCTATCCACATGCTTTTCTATCTCATGATTGGATTCTTGTGTTCAAGCACAAACACAATTCTGGAATGGCGGTTTAAATAGACAAATACCATGTGAGTTAATATTGTACAGTAAACTATAACATACTTAAGTATTTTTGAGAAGGATGTATATTGCACTAAATGATTATGTCACATTTGAACATGTTTTATGTGATTATGCTGCCACGATGACGTGAAGCCATTTTTTCAAAATAACAAAAATCGCCCTCATGTGATCTTGATTATCAATATCATTCATCACAGTAATTTTGCCCGAGTCACCTTGAAATGTATTGGTCATGTTTTTCTGATTATCGGAGATCATAAATTGTCTCATCAAAAACATGTTTAGGTGCAGTTGGCGTAATATGAAAGGTCGAAATCTCAAGCACTTTTGCAATTTTTGCCATGAAGATATGAAACGCAGAAAACCATTGGTAATTATGTTTGAAATCATAAAATACAAGTTAACACATATTTGACACCGACACCACAACATCAGTATGGCACCATAATATAATAATTTTAATGACAATGCACATCTCAATTTCTTGTATGTCGCTTAACTTTTTACTGTCCGAAATTAATCTATCTGAAATGCAAACTGACTTGGAGCCCTAAATTGAGTGGAAATAAAGAAGTGACCCTATACCACCCAAGGGATCTCTGTGGTCATCTTTCTAATAGTTTTCTGAATGTCGTCATTTAACTCCAAACAGATGGATTCCATTATTGCATGGGGAGTGTGACTTCCTGGCTGATTTATTTTTTCATATTTTATAATATTTTATAATATTATATAATATTTTAAAACATTTACTATAGAGGCAAGTAGGTGGGTTGCCAGGATATCTGCTCTGTAGCCGATTCCTCCAAAACCCATTCAATATCTTCCTGCAATATTTCATGGTACCAAATATGGCATTGTCAACATATATTGTCAAAGCATCATCGAAACATTTGCAGTTATTGCGGAACGCGAAGTTAAGGTGGCTCCCTGATTTAAATGCAAAGTCATGTCATTTTTCTCATATTTTTTGTATAGCTCAGGAAATTCATCCTATATCAGAAAATGATATAAAAATTGGGGCATAGCGTATTACTTTTTTTCTAATTTTCAGCTTGTATAACGTAACCTATGGCAAATTGGTACACTGTGAATACTATGTAAAACACCCAATATTTGAGACATAATTGTTTTCAGAATATTCAAAAGTCATGTCAATTTTCTCATTTTTTGAAAATGTATTCCTTGAAGTAAGTAGTTTTTGAATAACTCAGATATAAGTTAGGTCGCCATCCAAAAAAGGGCATGAATGGGGCTCCGAACCTACCTACTCCCCCACGTTTTCCCGCTATTTTGCATGAAGTCGCAACAATGTAACGTCATGACGTGGACAAATGCCACGCCAACAAAGAGTTTGCCATTCGACGTCATGACGTCACAAGGGGTGCTTAGTAAACGCAGTCTGTCACAGTATCTCACATCCTCTCCCAGGGTGCTTTGCGCTACGCTGCATTTACCCCTGTAGGGTGCACTCCACACTAGGCCACGGTTTCGCACAAATGGCCCCTAATTTCATAATAAGGAAGGTCGCCTGTTTTTGACAGCATGGTAATTCTTCTTCCCTTTCTACTAACTGATATCTATAGTATCACCCTGCTGGGCGTAACCATTTCTTCAAACGAGGATATAACATTTGCTTGCTGGTCTCAACTACGCGCCACTACGGAGTTAATCGTTTCCGGAATTGAATATCAGGCAGGCCAAAATCCTCACTTTTTCGGGAAACGAAAATGATGATTCCTTTATGGCGATAAAATTTTACAAAAAACGAGTAGGTCGACCCCCTGTTTTTTTCGCCATTTTAAATTGTCCTTTGGACGGGAAACACTTTAACATACATAAAAGAAAATCATTTCGTACGTTTTCTCTGGGTTGCGGGTAGAATTTGACACATTTTCATATATTTTAAGGAGTTTTTCAGAAAAGTTGAAGAAGGTTTAAGGAGGATTGCGCGTCTTTCATTTTCAATTTCAATAGCTCACTTGCCTCCTGGAATAATGGCATGAGTGTGCCCATTCGGAAAATATATACTTTTACAGGGGTTTTCTTAAAGATTTCACATATATTTAAGGCCGAATACCCGAACCCATGTCTATTTTTAACCGCACATCATTGAGGTGTGGAATGCACCCTGTAGGGGTCTCGCCATCTTTTGCAGGATTCCTGTAAACTCCGGTAAAGTCCGTGAGACCCTTACAGCGCTACATGGAGAGGCGCGAAGCAGAACGTAATGGATGTCTGGTAGAGCTTGAGTACCTCATTCTATCCATTCGCGCACAAGAGTGCGATTAGAGGGGAGGTAATTGCTATGCGCAAAAAGCTGCGCAGAACAGCCATTCGTTAACCAGGGAGCCACCTTAACGCTCTTTTTCTCTCTGCCTCTCCCTCGCTCTTTCTCTGTCACACACATTTGCGGTAGTCGTCAATTAGGGTGCTGCATCCTTTAGAATGCGATGTACTCCGAACGACCTACTACATATGGCATCAGCCTACTATTAATTTCGTTACTTGTTATGTATTAGCGTTAAAAATCGGCAAAAATCCAGAAAATTCACAATGCATAAATCCACCTGGCATGTCAATATTTACCTTGTGGGATATTACCAGTGGAAGTCTTGACAGATGTTGACCATGGAAATTTCAAATTACCGCCACTGACAGCTGATTGGTGCTACAGAATGTCATTCAATTTGTAAACAGGGAGCCTTCTCATCCTTCACTGATCATGTCTTCATCCACCATGCTTTTTCCAAAGTGACCCAAATCAACACCAGGAAGTACAGTTTGAAGACTCATCTGCAAGTTGAAATATCAGATGTATCAGAAATGCTGAAAAATCGCAGCTCATAAAATCCATAAAGATCTGCTCTCAAATTTCTAAACAATATAGGTGGTGGGCACTGACCCGGAAGTGATTAATTGTGATCTGATGCCATGTATCACTGATCGTATCGGATTGCCATTATATATATAATACCTAACGTGATATCATTGTAACATAATCATGTGTTTACATAGCTTTGCGCGATTACAGCTTAGAGCTTGTATGGTCACGGTTAAGCACCCAACACGAATCAGCACTCGTCCGATATGGCAATACATCCAAGGACAACTGTAGAATCTGGATTGTTAGCACAATATATCTAATATGACGGTCGTTGTCAACCATTGGCATTTCTTCATTGAATATACATGTATCTTGAATAATTGTATATCCATCAATCGAAAAGCCTTAATAAGTTACACATTTAGGCATATTTATTCTGTTCATTTAGCTAGATACAGTTCCTTCTGGGAGAATTAGTGTGACTGCAGCATTTCGCTATTATATGAATAACGCTATTATATGAATCAGGTCTTTGGATTATGAACGCGGAAATTATCTAATGGACGACGACTGAAGTTTGAATGACAGACTAGATGCTTGTATTTCGTGTTGCAATATGTTGTCATTTAATCAGACCGATGGAAGATTGCTGCCCATCTCCACAAGTAAATTATGCTATGAAGACGATTGGTTTTGACGTATACATTATTTGGGGTTAATGTAAAAAATGAAAAGAAGCAAGCACAAAAATGTAGATATAAAATATTCTAGATGGCACCTCAGGGCTGGGTATTTCAGTCGTAAATTGAGAAAGGTATTGCTCGACGCTTCATTTTGTCACTCGTCAAATATATATACATGTAGGTGTATTGTTTGGTGGGAAATTTAAGCCGTACGACGTCAGGTATTACAGGTTAGTTTCTCTGGGTATTCTTGCATGTACCAGGTTACCCCATGTTGAGGCGTTTACTTCATCAGACGTCCACAATGCTCATCCATTAACATCAGATGAGTTGTTTGAGCTGATCTGTCATCACAGCTCCCGATCTAGCGTATCTAATTCCGTTTAAGCCGTTGCTAGAGGGCCGTGTAGATACCTCATAGTCTCCACAAGAACATCTGCAATAAAAGCGCGGCTGAGATACTAAGGCGAATCCACCGTATTCTTGGGTCTGAATGTTAGGTGCCGAGGCATGCTTTCCTGTAGAATCATATGATTGCTTTTTAGTCGCCAGACGGCGTCAACTTTTCTCACCTCTTGCATATCGCTCCAATTTACATGGGATATAAAGGCATATAAACTATTATTCATTTCTCCTTAGGCGGGAAGTATATGATAATGTTACTCGCTTATTGGAATGCAAATTGGAGAAAAGTTCCAAAGAAAGTAATCATTTCAAATTCAAATTAAAGAGTATTTATATCATGTATTGGTTGGCGTAGAAACTACAAGAACTAAGCCGGAAGTTCGCTCTAGCATATAAGATTGGTTCAGTTCTTCATAAAAATCACTTATCATTTCGTAGTAACATAGCAGTCATTTCTCCAAACTTGTGACATTTGCTCTCAATGTTATTGCTTGACCACATCTTGTTGAACAAAACAAAATAGATATGGCGGCGTCGAGGACATATTATGCACTCCTATATTATGTCTGGGCTATCATGGTGCTGGGCTGCCCGTCAATGGAGGAAAACATCAATATTACCTGTATGTATTTCTGCATGTATTATGTAACTTGTAAAAGAGAGAGATTTTAATGTGGTTACAGCTATGCTCGTACTTAGTCTCAGATCTGGTTCTCCACTTGTACTGATGATCCATCATAACACCATTTGTTGCTGAAAACCATCTTGGGGTTGCCTTTTGAACGCACCCTAAACATGTTTTATTTTCAGGAATTTGAATGATTGAATGTTAAAGGGTTTGATAGATAATTAGATCAGAGATATTACTAAACCGTTTAAGGTTCCAATATCTCTAGAGATAAGAGCTGCCTTTCGTCCAACTGAAAGCTGGATTTTTGAGAAATTACACAAGGAGAATTTCTCTACATTCTCATGTCATCAGATTGTATACCTCCTAAATACTGTCATATATAACCTCTGATGGCACTGGGCTTCGAGTCGCGGCGCGCAGCTTTTGTGCGCATGGCTCTCGGTCAGTCAGCATCGCCCTCTATAAACGGAGCGGAGTGGGATCCGCGTGTCACAGAAATACAAGACGTGTGTTATTGCGTAATAATTTAGCATAGCACTTTTTATTTCTTTTACAAGATCTACATGACGCATTTCACATCTCCCTCGTATACAGATCAAATGATCAATATCGATACAAACCGAAAGCGCATGCGCGCCGAGATTTACTGCACAGTGGAGTCAGAAAATGTTACACCGACAGTTTAGGAGGTTACAAACGTTTTTTCTATAGCGGATTTCTAACTGACTTCCTTCCTATCAGGAGGGGGCTTCTACAGCGGCATTGTAGGACACATAACCTATTGGCAACGGGTTTCTCCAGCGCTTTTACGAAGGATCTAGCGTTAGACAGCGGTTTTCTCCACCGGCTTTCCAAAGACACTAGAGCTAGACAGCGGTTTTCAATAGAGGCTTTGTGAAAGTCATCCAGCCCAAAATGTGGAAGAACTAAATGTCGAGTGTCGAGTGTCAAACTCTGTTTTATGAGAAATTTATGTGTATTCGGGTATCAAAGCGGGGTTAGGAAGGAATATACGTTTAGTCGCGTGCCAAAGCGGCATTAGGGACAAATCTATGTCTAATGTACATGTAGTCGAGTGCCAAAGCGGGATTATAGAGGAATATTCCTGTAGTCGAGTGACAAAGCAGAGTTAGGAAAGAATGTATGTGTGCCTCACGTAAACGTGGGAGCCATTTATATGTAGTCGATTGGGTTATGATTGGGGCTAGATATGCTCCTTTTACTATCAGGTTCATGGTCATTTTTGGTATCAAAATGATATGATACTCAGAAATTCTCAAATAAAACGTACCGATAAGGTACGTATAGTAGAATGTCAAAAGTGGGATTAGGGAGGAATGTATATGCAATCGCGTGTCAAAGCGGCAATATGGAGGAATGTCAAAACGGTGTTAGGGACGGATGTACGTGTAGTCGACTATTAAAGCCGGGGCCCGAAAGAACGTATGTGTAGTAAAGCGTACAAGCAGGTTTTGAGAGGGATAATCCATTATTTCTTAGTTATTTTAATGATTTTATAGGGTAATCAAAGTTATTAGATCTATGACTCATTCTAATAGGGTGATTTAAATATTAATTTGTGCCGAAATGTAAAAGATATAAAAATACTACAGTAAATGTAATAATAAAAATACCTCAAAAATATGTGTGCTTCAGTGAAAACGTGAGGTTAGGGAGCAATGTATGTGTACGTCGACTGTCAAACTTTGGGTTGGCTATGCTCGTTTACCCTCAGGTTCATGGTCCTTTCAACTATCAAGATTATATGATGTTAACCGGACGTTGAACGTGTAGTGGGATTAGGGAGGAATGAACGTGTAGTCGCGTGTCAAAGCAGCAGTAGGGAGGAATGTATGTGTACTTCTAGTGGCAAAGCGGGGTTATGGAAAAATTATGTGTATTCAAGTGTCAAAATGGGCTTAGGGAAGAATGCATCTCTAGTCCACCGTGAAAAAAACGGGGTTAAGGAGGAATGTGCATGCAGTTGAGTGTCAAAGCTGGGTTAGGGAAGAATGTACGTGTACTCCAGTGTCCAGATAGGATTAGTTGACAATATACGTGTAGTTGAGTGCCGTAACCGGGTAACGGTGAAGAGTGTGTGTAGTTAAGTTTCAAAGCTGTGTTAGGGACCAATGTGCGTGTAATCGAGCTTCAAAGCCAGGTTACGGCGGAATGTTTGTATAGTCGAGTGTCAAAGTGGAGTTAGGGAGGAAAGTATGTGTAGTAGATTGTCAAACACGGAATTCAGAACACGGATAAAAGAATTCAGTACTTTTCTATGTTAACTGTACATGTGAGATCATACGGCAGTAAGCATTAGAAGCAGCGGGAAAATATTGCTTGAAACAGAAGGGGGTGATTTTACAAATGCCATGAAGAAAGCCGCTGCGACACGGTTGTGTGTCTTACATAGCCGCTGAAGAAGACCGCTCCAAATAAAAAGGTGAGAACTTTCACAAAACCGTTTGAGAGAACTGCTGTACAAAGGCAGTGTATGTGGAAAGCTGGAACGAAAATCGCTGACAGAATGATGTATGTGTAAAAAAAATCACCGGAAAAAAACGCTCTAAATAGCATTGTGATGACTGCAGAAACCCGTCGTCAAATGGTTGTGTGACTTACATGTACAATTGGAGCGATATGCAAGAGGTGGGGAAAATTGACGACGTCTGACGACTAAAAAGCAATCATATGACTCAACAGGAAAGCTTCTCTCGGCAACTCACATTCAGTCCCGAGAATACGGTGGGTTCTCGGACGTAGCCTTAGCATCTCAGCTGGACTTTTATTGCAGATGTTCATATGGAGACTATGAAGTATCCACACGGCCTCTAGCACCGGCTTCAGCGGAATTAGATACGCTAGCTCGGGAGCTGTGGGCAGATCAGCTCAAAAATATAACTCATCTGATGTTAATGGATGAGCATCGTGGACGTCTGATAGAGTAAACATGGGGGTAAACCTGCGGTGATGACATTAACAAAGACTCTGAATAAATCAGCTGTCCAAATGTAGTGGGATTGGAAAGCCACTGAATAAGACCGCTCCATATAGAATCACTGGTGTACCATGATATATATAGCATTCATAAGTCCACTGTCGGTTTATGTTCTAATTGATGCAAGTTTTTCACGAATCATTCCTCTATATTAAAGCATGGTGATTTTAACCATGGATCCTTACATCTGAATTATTTGAACAGCGGTTTGAGAAAATTTAATCTTCAAATTTTAACGTTCTATAACTTATAAAATTCTTATCAACAAATATTACAATATAGTTTTCATACCCAAAGAGCATTCATCATATTTACAAACTTGGTTCTAAAAGTGATTGTGTGATAAACCAAACTTCATATAATTAAAATAAACTCGAAAAAACGCAACCCCTGCAAACAAAGTCATTGATGATGCAAATTAGAGAGAAACTGAGGCACAATAAAGACAGATTTTCTTCAATTCATGGCCAGTAGTTTCTTCAACAAGCTAAATGATTTATGACACCGTATATCTACGCAATTCACACTATTTTTTGTGTGAAAGGAGATGGTAAGAAAGGGGGACATTTTGGCCTATACTTGGCGCGGTTGAAATCGAAAAAATAAAATGTCCTAAAAATAATAGTTTTATATGTACACAATATGTGAAAGTTCTATCTCGATTGCGTTATAACTATAGTTATGACATGAAATTTAAATCCGCATCACGTGCTATTATCGAGTCATTTAAGCATACATTTAGACACGAAGGACCCCTTGGGCCAAAAAAGATTTTCCAGCAGTGGAGATATAATGCCACCGCACATCACCGGGTTAAATATTCAGTGACGTTTTGGTCAAAGGGGTTCTTCGTGTTCAAATTTCCATTCCCGAAAAAAACAAAACTTGTGACAGCTTATTGTATCGAGATAGACGAGATAAAGATGTGGGAAATGTCGCGACTAAAAAGCAAACATATATGACGCCAAAGGAATCCCTCCCTTGGCCTATCAAACCAAACGAGAAGATTCACACATCAACTGAGAGGCTTCACTTCCTATCCAGAAATCTTTGGTGTTCAAATTCATCTGTATCTACAGAATATTCCATATCTAAATATTTTTGTTCTCATTGTTGAACACCACAGCTTACAGAATGGTATTCCAGACATGTATCCTCAATAATACTGGTACAACCGATACAATCAACTTGATCCTCCACGGTGACCATCATGGACCCACAAGAGAAAAACAGCTTCGATTTCGGAGCAGCGGGACGAACTTCAATCAAGGACGGTAAGAAGGACATCATTATGCTCAAATTAATACTATATTGGAGTTTTGTGTACAACTGTATTTGAGGGAGAGATAAAGCTCCAATGCCAATACCACTACCATGGGCGAAATTTGAATATGGGTACGATTTGCAAGAACAAATATTTAGATTCGGAGGTACATGACTTGTCTAACTAGAATGATTAATCACGTTAACTTATCAGGATAATACGACATTAGAATTAGTAATATGCTTATCTTTTCGAATCATGGGGTAATGAATTTAATAGCGTCCGCCTTTCAAGAAACAGGCTTGCTTAAAGTATCAATTTTAGTTTCATATGTTTGATTAAACGACATATTATTACTAGAGGAAGAGGAAGATCCTCTATAGTCGGACAAATAAACTCCATGTGTCATACCGCAGCATCTGATATCCATATCAGTTGAGAGTATACACATAATTCAGTGATCCAGCCTATCAAAGAATACAACTGCCAGTTTCAAATGTTTTGCTGAATGGTTTTCCCGAAACATGGTAAAATTGTGACCCTTGAATGTTCCAAATTTGACAGACACCTTTAGAGCTGTTTTGTTGTTTAGGAGCTAACAAACGAGCTGATGTAGCCCAAACATCCCTCAGAGATTGCTACGTTGTACACTACAAGGCATTAATGTATAGGAGAACACATCATCTTTTGATTATTAACTCAGAAATTCTTGGTGCTCGAAGGATAGAAACAGAATGTCTAATCTGACGTATTTATCTAGTTATTTTCAGCATAATACATAGCCTCTGCATACATTTTTCATTAAATTTATATTATATATGTACTTATAACATAGGAAAACCCATATCGGGCCTTGTGAACCCAACCACCGATACCATGGATGTTTTTGTGATAAACTCCGTAGGTGCACACCCGGAGAACAAATTGCAATTGCATTTACATTGTAACCATCCTAAATATATACCTGTACATTATTATGTCGTTATCGTCTTATATATACTTTCCTTTTAACATAGAAAACACATTGGGCCTTGCTATTCCTAACCTCCGATTTTCAACTCTTTCCGTTAACTGCTTCAGGAATGCATAACAGGCAAAGAAACACCATACAAGCGCCTAGTCCGTCATGCAATACCCAGTCGTCGTCCATTAAAGAATTTCCGTGTCCATAATTCAAAGACCTAATTCATATAATAACATTAGCACCAAATTAATAGTATATATACATAAAACTAGGCGAATCTCCTGCAAGACAGAAGGGGTGAACAGTTTTCAAATGATGCCAGCAAGACATCATGATGTTTCAAATATATAAAATCCGTATCTCTGTTCAGTATTGTCAATACACTGCCTCATGTAAACCATAGTATATGGAAAATAAAATGATAATAATACGCAGGAACAATAACAGGAAGGCTTTCAGGCGAGCACGTAACACACTTAATGAGTAAATGTTATCTTTTTTTCGAAGCACCGAGGTCGTTTTTAACGGGACAACTTACTTGGGTCAAATATGTTCGGTCAGTCTTTGGAGAAGTGGTCATGTAAACGATTCATGGAAACTATCCAATGTAAGTACACATTACTAGTCACTGTAACTGACCAGTGTTCGTCTGCGTCTTAATATCTATCATCAGATTAGATAATCGGTAAATCTAAATTTTGCTACCCCTTTAACTTCATTTCTGTTAATCGTTACCAAAGTGTGGAGGAGATTCATTGAACGGCTTTTCATATAAATCTTCATCCACGACTCAGTATTAAATCTATATTTGTGTACTTGTTATATACGTGTACATACTTATTTTTGAGTGTGACTATATTTATCAGCACTCGCATTTCAAACCTTATTATATAAAACTTATGTTGATAAAATGCGAAATAAAAGAAATATTGAATATTTTGTTGCTCGCCACAGCGTGCACTGGGCGCCGCCATTGCACCACTGCGTGACGTTTTTAGATGAGCGGAAGTAAGTTAAGGTTGATCGTGTTGATCATGCCGATAATTCATACGAGAAGGAACCCAGTAAATCCACTGCCGTTCTAGTTGATTTTAGTTGTTCAAGTGTAATCATGAAAATGTTTACGAACTTAAAAGCATCGTCGTTCAACTCAAATCACTGGACAATTGCAGAGAACGCTCTTTTAGTTTACCGCTCAGCTTCAAATTTTGTCCAAATTAAATCGGGAAATTCTCCGCTGAAAAACTTGGGGAAGGAATTCTTCAGTTGTCGGATATAACCTAAACCACTTTCCTTTTAGGAATTATCCCCGTGTGAATTGCCGCGCCAGTTTTTTCCTCGAATTAAAACTCAGACCCAGAGTAGTTCATATGTCCGTAGTTGGAACGTCCCTGGATCAAGCGTTAGCCGTGACGTTGTCCTGAATGCTGACGTCATCAATCACGTCATCCCACAGGCAACATGGCGGCGCCCACGTCGACGTCAAAGGAGAAACATGGCTTCACAGATTGTAATAAAAATAATAGGTTATCGCCCCCAACGACAATAAAATAGTTGGTTATATTTCTTTAAGAGTCTAACCTTTGTAATAGGAACCTATATCAAATTAGGTAAGTACTCCTTTAATGATATGAACGTCATGTGTTCAATAACTGCATAGTCCTTATAAGAACAGTTACATTGTTGAGTGTGGAGTTATCCCAACTTCCATAAATGAATCAATCGAGAAATCATTCGAGATAAGGATACTATTCATGGATTTAGTAGTTATATTGTTGAGCTGCATTTGATTTTAGCTGTCAATAACACAGCTGACAATTGGAGAAAAGCAAGAAGGGACTGTGTTCCAAATCAACAATTGCTATGAAGAGGACGAGTGGGTCAGGGTAGGAATGAATAAAAGAAAGCGATATACAGGGACAAGTGAGTAGAAAGTTTTATGATTTAAGGGGTGACAGCATTGGGACGAAAACTAAAGTATACAGTGACTCATAATTCTTTCAATAAAATTATCAAATTAAATCAGAGCGAATTAACCTTTATTCGATGTATTAGCCGATAAACATTCAACATCAGCTGTCGAGGACTCTTGCATTTCTGTACAAAGGAACTGTAACCCATCGCCTGCAGACTGGGGTATTGACGAGTTCATGTTTCAACATTACATGTTGTGTTTCTCTCCAGAAGTGGGCAGAATACGATATGGTATGCAGTTCCCCATCTCACACTTCGCTTACATACACACGTATCTCCTGAGGAATTTCGATAAGTACAATGCAACGGCCGGAAAAAATGATCATCAAGTCCCCCCTTCCGAAGCTTTCGGCTAAACTTGAATAAAAATTAGCATTAAAAGAATATTTTCACTCCTAGTCAACCTGACTGCCATAGTGTGGACTCGTTCCCTGCGTGTCGATTTCAGGCACGCAATTTGCAAGTTCATGGAAGTGTGCTTCCATGAATTGATGAGCCAATGCGGTTTTTTGTCAGGTATAGGGGTGCTGTCTTGAATTTGCATGGGAATATATTCCTTTGCGTGGAGAATCTCCACAATTCTGCCGTTTGCAGTATAGTAGAATAGAATTAATTGCTTGTTTACTTCGGTAAAAGCAATTAGTAGGATGATGAGCCCTCACGTTTGATAACTCAGGCATACGGCCTTCGTGATCAAACTTAGACTCATCCTATTGCATTGCGATCTATCCTACTTGTTTTACCGCAGTAAACAAGCAATTATCTCTTAAATAGACATTGACGATAGTAACAGTGCATGTGTGAAAGGAAAGTTTGCCCGGTAGCACAATTGTCCGGCTCCTATCTAGCTAAGACATTGTTTTTTTCTGATTTACAACTAAGGAAAGGCACGCTTTCCTGGAAAATTTGTTTCTTTCACACCGGTTTGGTTTCCTTGTCCTACTTCCAGCGACTGGATCGTGGAGCCCTTGGGCCGGGTGGAGCGACTGTCATAAAAATTGTTTGAGAAGAAGAGTTCGTCATTGTGACTACGCTCCAGGATGTGAAAGGCGCCCGTGTGAAGGGCGTACTTTTGATTCCGAGGAATGTTGGCTACCGGAATGCGCTAACGGTGAGAATCGAGAACACCGAATGGATTACAACACATATAAGGGAAGTGGGAAGCGGTGCCGACATACGGACAGAGCCACATGTCTTCACAGTATAGTCTTCTGGTTAACCTATTCTAAAGCACATACCAAGAATCTAACGATTCGTGATATGTATTGTATCTCAGGTACACTTTTATTGTGCCTGTTCATGTGGAAACTTGGATGACATGACCACACGACCCTTAGCACCGACATAAGCGGTATTAGATACAAATCTAGAGAGCTATGATAGAAATGCTCTGACAACTCGTATATTGGTAATTGGTGAACAGTGTCGCTGTGACAACTCGTACCAGAAGATAAACCGGAAGTACTAGTTATGTCAGTTGATTGCTGGGCCAAAATGGACAAACAGGAAGTGGCCGTCACATAATCGGATTGGATAATTGGTATTGTGCAAGTCTACCATTTTTCGTTGAGGAAATATTGAGAGATGATCGTTGAAAAATCTCAAAAGATTTATATTTTTTAAATCTAAGCTCAAATTTTACGCCTTTGCAACATTTAAGAGATAAAGTTATATCTTTACACGAAGCGGTCAAGTTAAACCAGGTGTATAAATGTATACGTTCTGTTGAAGGTTCAATTGCTCTACTAATAAATCCCGATCGCCCTCTCAACTTTCAGTAGACGAACTCTTTAAACGTTTAACATTCATTTTCTATCGGAAATCAGTTAATTATTCTTTTGGGGAAAAAATGCATTGGACTATTTTGATCAGTAACGCTCAACGGTCGTTAAAACATTTATCTGAATGTGGACGACGTAGAGGATTCGGAAGCTGCATATTGAGTCCTACTTATTCCTCGTCCTACATCTTTCGCATAAGTCGATCATCTTGTAAAGTTTTCAAAACACTTTGCATGTTAATCAATTGGGACACGCAGGACCGTTTAAGGGGAATACGCTTAATGCATGCTTCGTGTCTAGCACATCGTTCTGCCTGAAAATAAAAACAACTTAGTCCTAGACAGTCAACCAATGCAAAATAAAATATCCTTCACGTACAATAATTCTATCATCTAGATTTCATTCAAAGATTTGTTTCATTTTTAATATTGCAGCTTACAGAATGGTATTTCAGACATGTATTATTGATGGCGCTAGCACAAAAGATACAATCCACGTGATTCTCCATGGCAACCAAGACGGATCTCCTGGCAACCGAAGTCTTCACTTTCGGAGCAAAGGAACAGAATTTAAACAAGGGCGGTACGATAATCAATATCTAGCTTAACTGTTTCCTTAATCAGATTAACACAATGCAAAACAATATACCGTTTTAATGCCAGTTGTCAAGTCAGAAGAGTATTTTTCTTGCAGATAAATAGCTTTTCATTTTGTATCTCAATTTTAGAAAAATTCATATGCAGTTATAGGCCTATCTTAACAATTTTATGCTTATACAAGCTACTTCGATTATTGACTCGAAATTATACATACATGACAACTGTCTACCGATGGTAGGACATCACACTCATGCATACACGACGACGGTCTACTTAGGGTAGGACACACTTATATTATAATAACAGTTACTGTCTTATGTTACACGCCACTGTACTGTGGATATGCATATTTGGGCACCGCTAGCTTCATAGAAAAAGTCTCATCACCGAGATGTTGATGATTCCATTACATAGTTTAATATTTGTTTAATAATATTATTTAATATTATCATTTAATAACTTATTTTGAACCTGAATAATTATCCGGTAACAAGAGGTTAAACTATAAAGTAACTACGTTTGATGCTATGGAATTTCCTTTCAAAGCATCGAGATCATCTTTAGTAGTAGGACTTACGTGGGTCTAATATGTTCAGTGAACATCTGGAGAAGTGGTTCAGGCGATCACAAAAACGATACATGGAAACTATCCAATGTAAGTGCATCATTTATTATTATTGCACCAATTATTGTTTTTGCTCCTGGCATTTTATCCTCAATCTTGTTAACGTGCATGGCGATAACTTGGCTCACAAAATGCCAAAATTCCAGCATGCAAGCCTGGCCTGTTGTTCTAACTAACTAAGGTGATAAAATGACAAGGACAACTTCTGTCGGCTTTTAGATCTTGGGATTGTATAGATTTTTTTGATGGAGACGTTCGTTTCTTACTTTCTTTTTCTTTTACCTTCGCCTGCTCTTACATTTCGATATAATATGATATTTTCATATCACATATAAGATATTTGGGCTATGTCAGCTTTAGCCGCACTCCAAACAGTGACGTACACGTAATCATGTAAACCAAAACAATATCGCTTCCATGAAAACATTTCTCTGTAAGTGACGCGTCCCACATAGCCAGTTAGACTCTTGGATTATTTTTTGCATGCTTGGTACCGCTCTCACGTCATAATAATACATTATGTAATTTCTTATATCATTATTTCATCATTACGAATATCATTCGTTGATTCTTATTTTTTAGTTGTCCATAACCCCGATTCGGCAGGTAACAAAGGAGAACACGGCTGTCTTCAATATTAATCATTGCGATGATGAAACCCAGTGGGTAATGGATACAGAAACTCAAAGAAAACAATTATATTTTAGGATTTGTAAGTAGAAATTCAAAGACTTTGGATAATTAACACATTACCACTTTTCATCCGCTTGAATTTTATTTTACATGTATGCAATATTGTTGGACAACTCGACGTTTCTATTATTTAATTATCCTGAAACCTGATGACGTAGGCCCCCTACATCCATGACAATAAAATCCCACTTCTATCCCTTGATACGACGCAGGCCCAAAACATTCATGACAATTAAATGGCTGATGGGGATCTTTATACAGTTCAATTAGCCTGTCACATCCCTCATGTAACACGGCATCAACTTACCAGCGCGAGGTTCCTGGACGGGCACAGTCGGAAGAGCAAGCTTTAATTTGATGTATCGGAGTAGATATATGACTTCGCGCCTTGTGGCACATGTGCGTTGCATTGACATTGACAATTTAATTGTTTTCGTGTTATATTAGCGATGTTAGATTTCTGGATAAGTGTTCATGTGTCATGCAGATGATTGAATACACAATTCATCGCGTGATTGAGAGAGATATAATACGTCATCAGGGTTTGGGACCATTCACACCACGAAATTCCACATATCCGCTTGTTTGATTTTTGTACATTACTTCCCTATGCATGCATTATAAATCCTTCCCGTTATTATGAATACGTTTACCTCGGTTACTACCAAGAAGAGATTTAAACAACTGAAATGATAGTTTCATATTGTCCAATTTCATAGTAATTAACAACCTTTTATGAAAAAACTTGATAGACATGATAATTATTTTATGTATTAAATTGCTCTCATTAATTCATCAAACTGTACTCGTTATAGTTATCTTCTTAGTTGAAGCATTCATCGATATGCATATTTATATATGTATCGTACCATATATTTCATACAATACTTATCTTAGTACAATCCTTTACCAGTATTAATAGTGCAATAAAAATATATATTTGAAAAAACCTTGTGGTAACGAAAACGGTTCAATAATATACCATTCGTGTCAACATTTTACAGTGATATGGTGTTTTATTTCCTTATATTTGTGTTTAATGTATGTATTTGCATATGTATGTAGATACGTGTAAAATAAAACCCAGCGATTCAAAGAATCTCCTTGCTTTTGAGCCTGGTGATTCCCGAAACAATATATAATATATACGAAACCTTACAACCAGTTCTAGTTAATACAGGAAATGTTGAATTTCAACATACCTCAGGGGTGCTTTCAGTGAACTCTCTTTATTTTCAGCTGCTCAACGTGGAACATGGGCTTCTTGGGATAGGTGGGGTGAATGTCAAGGAAACTGTACAAGTGGAAAACGGGTTAGATTTCGTCTCTGTGAACTTACGTGTGGAAACAACCCATGTAACGGACGGAACAGTCTTACTGAGAAATGTATCACACAGCAGTGTGATAATGGTAAAATGCAACATATAAGAAATATGTAGTTCTAAATCTGAAATATTGTTTTCATAGGGAAAACCTATGCTAAAGAGGCAAGGAGTAAATTGTTTGTACCTGTCAAAAAGTCTTCATTCTACATATACAATCTCGAGCACAATGGTTGATGCACTGTACAAAAAACTGCAACTATTACAGAATAATGATGTCCTGGCGAATCAGATTAACTTTATATATTTCTTTCGACGGTTCCTGAATCTCCGAAGAATTTTCCCCTCGAGGTCTCGGCGGTAATCTGCCTGCGATGGGATTTGCACGGTGAACCAGTGCATATGTCATATTATTAATCTATGCAAATTCCTGGCCGCGAAATCCATATGGGAAGCGGCCCTTAAACTACAATTTCAATCAATGAATTATCATTAGCATAATGAACAGGATATCTAACAACATGCTACTGTGATGTGCAGGTGCTTAAATTTCCTATCTTCCACAATAAACCGAGAACCTTTATCTCTCAAGTAACTTGTGTTAATTCTAACCTTCCATTATTGTACTGCCCAGTGTTACTAACAGTCCTTCGTTGACTCAAATATTATTGAATATTGAACTCGACTTTTAACTGAAGATGTTGCCTAACGAAAATGTAGATGCAGCCATATTCTCTAGGTTATTGTATTTAGACTCTCTATAGACAGATGGAAGGACTCCAAAACTCCTTGTTGTCATTCAAACCATAAAATATAACCGATCCAAAATCCAGCAGGGACCGTTCAAAATTCATCTTGAGGGTGGCCTGGTGGAAATTCAGCTGATGACCCTAAGTTATGTGTGACCCCCCTCCTTTGGCTGGAAGATTACCAGTGACCCCCTCAGCCTGACAACATATTTATCAATACCCCCCCCCCCCATTTCCCTATATTACCACACACTCAATTCCAACATAGCCAGAGGCACTAAATGATGCAGTGTGGAATTATATTAATTACAATACATATAAGGGAGGAGGGAAGAGGTGCCGACATACTGACAGAGTCACATGACTTCACAGTATAGTCTTCTTGTTGACTTATTCTAAAGCACATACCAAAAATCTAACGATTCGTGATATGTGTTGTATCTCAGGTACGCTTTAATTGTACCTGTTCATGTGGAAATTTGGATGACATGACCACACGGCCCCTAGCACCGGCATAAGCGGTATTAGATACAAATCTAGAGAGCTATGATGGAAATGCTCTGACAACTCGTATATTGGTAATTGGTGAGCTGTGTCGCTGTGACAACTCGTACACTGGGAATTGGTGAGCTGTATCGTCGTCATATGAAAATGACGGCATTTAACATAAAAGACTAGCCTATAAGGCCCGATGTCGACCCAGCATCAACTTTCCACAATGCCAACATATATCAAAGGCCAAAAGGTCTGTACAGGGGGGCGGGCCTCGGGGACGAAACGTCCACCAGCAGAATCTCGCCGTATACAGGTAAATATTACAACACATATAAGGGAAGTGGGAAGAGGTAACGTGAAACAGTTCTACACTATGACGTAACTGCGAGGAGCTCGGAGATTAAATTTTGTATGACGTATTTATTCGCATTCACCGGTTTGATGTAAAATTATGTCATTCTGCATCATGATGATAGATAATACTACATACAGCCGCTCAGGGAAACGTTGAGGTTATGTTTGTTATACTGACACAGAGATAAACTTTATTAAAATATGGACGAATCCGACATGATTAATTTCATGCATTCATCATGTCAGCCTCTCGGCAAAAACCCTGCAAACAATAGACGGCGTTACAAAACTATTAAATTATTATATTTTATAATATTATCCTCATCATGGTACTGTGTGGTATAGGCTTATGATAAACCATAGAACCTACTGTTTTTAGTAGGCTCCATGGATAAACAAAGCCGTGTTCTGATACATGTGTTTCCTGATCTAAAGTCCACCCTGGTTCTTCGATCTAAAAAAACATGAAATCCATACAGAAGCTCAAGAAATCCTAGCTGCTGAATAACTGTCCATTTATCATCTAAAGTTGTCAGCCTATTTCGATTGAAAACAAATTCCAAGTTACTGATGACCCCCCCCCCCCTACACACTGTCTAGTTATACATGACTCCCCACTTCGTAAAGCTTGAAGTTATTGGTGACCCCCCTCAAATTCCACCGTCCCCCCCCAGGATAAATTTTGAATGGTCCCTAAGAATAACTTAGCGCCAACGATCCTGCACACTACGATCGTAATTTGCTGTTAGTGTGTGATATTTAATATCACCAAAGTTGAGAAACTTATGTTATATGAGCTTTTCTTAATGAAAAGGAAGAGGTTGAGTTTTAATATTACACTTGAAGAATATTTTACTTATATGGTGATAGCCACTTTAAGTAGTGGGGGAAGATAGATTACCCAGAGAGAGCCACCGCTCATCCACAAGTAACTGGCAACTTTCAAACATTACCAGCGGGGCTCGAACCCATACCGGTTGAACGGTGTATGGTTAGCGATCACCAGCGAAGCGCTTTAGACCACTCGGGCATCTAACCCCCTCCTTCCACTCCACAATGAAAAGGAATGGGCTTGTTCGATATATAGTTGCATATTATTGTATTGATAGAGCAGCAGATTTACCAAAAGATGTCTGTGCACAATTAGCATCCATTGGAATGCCCATATGCTGCCTGTTTGTTGTGTTGCCAAATTTAAAGTAGATGTTATTGATGAGAATGTGAAGCAACTCTGTCAATGATGAAGTATCCCATGTATTATATCCCTTATATATAGATGAAATGAAGAAAGCTTTATTCCTTCTGACTTTGATATATCAGCGATGAAAAGTGTCCCCCTTCCGTAGACTCTACAGCAGGTGCTGATAACAGTGTTGTCAACAACCCCTTTCTGTACAGTAATATTCCAGAACAATTTGCATGTGTTGTATTCAAAGTTCGGCTGCTAGCATATGGTAGAACCTGTGAAAGAGGTGACGATTTCAATAAACATCACGATTTTTTTTTGCAACTGAATACATTGTAACGTGATGCTCAAGATAAGGTAACCTGTGAAAATTGCATGGCGTGTTTTCAAGACTACATGGGCAAATTATTTGCAAATTAGATTAAGTTTTCGTGGGGTTCGAACATCGTCATGCCCTTCTCGTTTCTTCATTCCTTTTTAAAGGTTATCGTAGACTTGCTGAGAGTCTATTGGAAGCCATCGGTGTGAGCCTGGGTCTCACACTAGTCTTACTCATGTGCGTGTACGGTGTAACAAGGCTTGCTTCATGGATCCGGGGGCGGTGAGTGTACTAGCTGTGCAAACTATTGTATTTATAGCTCACAGACTGATTACGGTCCTCGACTATGATAAAATACTGGTCACGAATCATGGGAAGCCTTATGATGTTGAAATCAGTAAGTTCTTTGATGATCGCTTTCTTCTATCTTTTCTTTCATATTGTAGGGAATTCTCCGTAACGGTTGTTCTGTTGGTTTCACGTCAGCATCTATTTCAGAAAAATGTGGTGACTTTCAGTTTATCCCCGTACCTGTAAATCATTGGCGATTTGTCACCGCTTGCACACCAATGTTCATATTAAACTCTCTAAGTTTTAGGATATATTTTCCAAGTAACGAGCCGGGGGAGGGAAGCGGGACCGGCTTCCCCAATATGAAAAGAGGGGTGGGGCAAGGACCAGTTTGCATCCCCCCCAGTATTTGTGACTGAAGTGCCTTGAAATGGGCCGGAGATTAGTAGAGAAACGTCTGAAATCTCAAAATTCCCCGAGCGAGTACACCCGACCCTCTCTTTCTTCCTTCACTGGTTCAAATTGATCGTGACCGGACTAATTTTAAATTGCAGTTTCATGCCAAGTGCCAACTTCTTCACATCGTTCGTTCTATCTGATGTAGTGCTAACTCCAGCACAGTTTTCATGAATTATCAGTTTCATATTGTAAAATGTCGATTCTTGACCACCATATAGATGAGATAAATTATATGTGAAATCTCGACTTTTAGCCACCATAACTAACATTAGCAATTTTATTATTTTAATTTTTTCCTTGAGTGAAAATTCATCATTTCTTAAGCTTTCACACTGTATCGGTTTGTATGAGTACAGTACGCTACATGTATGTTATATTCGAGGCTGACAGTTTAACATGAGGGAATTGTTTTTGGTTCTGGATTCTGCTTTGGTAATATAAACATCCTGTCCAATGACCTGTAGGGTCAAGCATTGTCAGTTAACTTCTGTGAGAAATTATATTTGACTGTATTTCTAGTAGGCGTCAGATTCGATCTTCGGTAGTCAGCTATATGATTTAACGGTGTGGATAAGTACAATGTACCCGGTGGAACCCAGACTTTGAGTTCTGTGTTTTGGTTTAGTGACAATTCGATTGTCCCATTGTCATAAAGTCTGATGAGATGTTATCATGTACCCATTGTTAGGATAGTATAAAAGAAAATGTTTGACGGTTTCCAATTTACAGAATAAGATCCTCTGTCATGTTACCACCGGTACAGCGTCACAATTTTGTAAGCTGAAATGTACGAGCAGTAAAAGCTATCTACAGCAATGTGTGTGTTCTGTTGTCATCCATTTTAAGTCCAGAGAAAACCACTGGCCGGACTGGAATCTTCTGATGGGTTTATGTAATTTTACCCGGGAACATCGGCGCCCCATACAAGCCCACTTTCCGTCGAGAGTTCTCGCAAATTACAATATGATATTCGTCTCTCTTTTTCAATAAAAAAACGTTTGGCACCCACAAATTCAAACAATTCAGCTTTGCATTGGTGCAATAACTTACTTTTTTGCAAAGAATCTTGCAAAGGGTTAAAAAGGCTTAAATTGTTAAAATTTTCACCCTAAAATCGTCTCTGAATATGCGTCAAAGTGCGTAAAATGGAGGGTAATTTATCTAGTTTTCGAGGCTTCGCGGGAGGGCGACACCCCTTGCCCGTCCCACCCCTAATTTGCCCCGCTCCCTCAAATGTTGAACTGATTTCCCGCGCCTGATGTGTACAGCATTTCGCTACCTGATGCTCGTGATCTGCACGAAACATTTTTCAGTTTCAATGATCGTTCATTGATCTGATTACTGGTTGCACCAGCGTCAACTAGCATGTTCACATCTACACCTCAACACTCTACACCGTGAGGTACACGCGACAAGGCAGGTCAAATCCATAGTCCTCGTCAAATTCATATTCCCTTATCAAAATATATGTCCATGTTGTTTTCTGAGGCATAATACATGTATATCGTGCTGCGTCCGAATTTGTTGACCCTTTTTTCTGTTGCTTTGTGTAAGCCTTCGTTTTGGTTTACACACTTTGAAAAAAAACAATACAAGCGTCTAATTCGTCATTCAATTTCCGCGTCCATAATTCAAAGATCTATTCCATATAACAACATTAGCAATAGCACCAATTTTTTTAAAAAAAATACAACAATCATAGTATGCATAAACATAGGCTTGTTTCCTGCAAGAGAGTTTTTAGTTTTCCTGGCAAGACATCATGTTGTTCCGAAAATATGAAATCCATATTGCTGATCAGTATTCTTAATCCATATTATTTTCGTTGTAAAGTCGTTATCTAGAGAATGATGTATCTCAGTCACGCTTTTATTGTGCCTATTCATGTGAGTGAGTGAGTGAGTGAGTGAGTAAGTGAGTGAGTGAGTGAGTGAGTGAGTAAGTGAGTGAGTGAGTGAGTGAGTGAGTGAATAGGGTTTAACGTCGCTCTGCCTATTCATGTGAACACCATGGGAGCCTTGGAGTACATGGGTTCATACGCCCTCTAGCTCCGGGTTAAGAGGAATTAGACACAATGTACGAAAGATTTTGCAAGCTACTCTTGTATTTTGCTATCAGCATTCGATATGTATCGCCAAATTTGCGAAACTTTGAGTGGTGTTTGCAATAAAGTTTTGTGACGTTGATTAATCTAGCAGGATGAGAGGATCTAGCAAATGCTACTAGGCGTGCATGCGATTCACAAGTCGTGATAAAATATTACAATGGCTGCCTTAATCAACCTTCATGGTCAAGTGAATATCTTCTCATGGCGAAAGTAATAACTGCAAAAGCCTCACATGTCAGACAAGAATTCACTCAATTTACGTGCTATTGTGCATTTTTTACAAATGAATTCAATCACATGCGTGTCTGATCCTAGGAAAGAAGTAAATGTGTCACACATGTGAACCTCACATATGGTTAATATGAGGTGCAACTTTGCCTGTGTAATCTAACCTCGTACTTTACGACTTTACAACGAATAATATGGATTAACAATACTGCGCTATGATCAGCGATAAGAATTTGATATTTTTGGAACACCATGATGTCTTGCCGGTATCATTGAAAACTGTTGACCGCTTCTCTCTTGCAGGAAACTAGCCTATGTTTATGTATACTATGATTGTTGTTTTTTGAATTTGGTACTAATGCTGTTATATGGAATAGGTCTTTGGATTATGGACGCGGATAACTTCTTTAATGTACGACGGCTGAATTATGAATGACGGACCAGAGGCTTGTAATTTACCATTCTATATGGTATTCATCACCAAACTGGATAGATATTGATGGTTTTATACGCTAAGGATCTCGAATGTGCCTCGCCAATTCTCTATTGGAATGGAACATTCTGAATCATGCATTATTCTATTATAAATATTCAGACAAAATGAAACAATCTATTCTGAAAGTTTTGTGTTCCCAGATGAAGCATATATCCAAAGCGTTTTGGTTGCATTGCATTCAGCAGCCGTGTATTCCCCCACCCTCATCCGAATTATCATTTATTTTCTAATCACTCACTGACAAAACATTTGCAGCAAACAAGCGGAGTTGAAACCTGGGCAAGGGGCTGTACAGAGTTCTAACGAAGGCAAGTACTTGTATTTTTTCAAATTTGCGATTGTGAATGCATCCCAGTAATATTGCTATAAATACAATACTTATTGCCCTGATTGGACCAAACCGACAAATTATCCAAATGGATATTAGAAATCTTAGAATGAGAATATTCGTCAACACTGCTTAACTTTATATCCGAGACGTGGCAACCTCGTAATCTAAAAACATATCTGTCAAAACCACACAATTAAACGCAACATATAAAGGTTATGTATCAAGATATTGATGAGATATAAATATTTATCTGCTTTGTTGCCATGGATATAATTTACAGTGTACAAGGTCGAAAAACAGGATGCCATCTTGTATTTCTTAACGTTATATGTTTAATAGTACATTCGACATCATAAAGAAATTGGTGGCGAGCATTAATCATTCTTTTGCTCCAAAAGTTGTGTGTACAGGTTCATGTTATTATAAATTACT
>JAVTVY010019556.1:0-76909 GCA_036873755.1 Hanleya hanleyi | reverse complement strand
CGGGAATAACTCCCTTGTGTGTGATGGTAATGAAGCTGGGTTTTTTTTTCAATCCAAAACCTGCCAAAGCAGAATTTTCTAGAAGTTTACTTACTGAAATATCAGCCTCGGCCAAAATTGCGATGCTCCGTTGTATAATAATAGAGATACGATTGATCAAAATGTGCTTCTACAGTGAAGAAGGCATTTACAGTGAAGATTTTCTGTAATAGCAAAAATATGACACCTCAAAGCAAAATAATGTTGTCACACAATATATTAAGAAGTTTTTTTATTGGAAAGAACCGCGAATGGTTTTGGTTTAAGGTGTCACATTTTTGCTACAGGAGAAAAGCCTTCATGAAAATGGCCAAAACCATTAAAATAAGCCCGGGAGCACATTTTGATCAATCATATCTCCATTTTTATGCAACTGAGCATCTCAGTTTTTTCGAAGGGGAGTTTTCAGTATGTAAACTTCAAGAAAAATCTTATATGGCACGTTTTGGAGTGGAAAAGAAATCAGCTTTATTACCATCACACACAAAGGAATTTTTTCGTAAATAAACGTCACATATCCTTTCACCTCAGACATTCAACACTAAATACAACTTTTGACACCTGAGACGAAAAATGCAATTTTTTTCCACCAAATGGACAGCAAGTACCACATTTTAACAACCGACACCACAGAACACTTCTGACACCGAAGACGTCGAATCCCACCTCTGACACCGAAGACGTCGAATCCCACCTCTGACACCGAAGACGTCGAATCCCACCTCTGACACCGAAGACGTCGAATCCCACCTCTGACACCGAAGACGTCGAATCCCACCTCTGACACCGAAGACGTCGAATCCCACCGAAGACGTCGAATCCCACCTCTGACACCGAAGACGTCGAATCCCACCTCTGACACCGAAAAAGAAATAGCATAGATCAATCCAATTAACCAATTAACAGAAGATAACGAGCGGATATGGTCACATTTCCGAAACAAATATCCACACCGTACCATGTTTCGTTCCATGAGTAAAGAATGAACATCTTCGCTATCTATGTCTACTACATTGTGGACATTCGTACTCGTCTTGTCTGACACTACTAGTTAAATGGGAATCTTCATTTGATACATTAGATGCATTTGACCCCAGCTGAAACCAGTCAAACCTGCGCGATACACAGGACATTAGAGATCATTAGAGAAATACATCGCATGAAGGTCTTGTAGCCCACCTTGAAGTCAAAATTGACGGAAAATATTTTCTTGCATAATTCTTCAGTACTATATCGATTCTTTCCCCAGGTAAGATTATTTTTGGGAACGATTTCCATTTCTGACACCAAAAAAAAACCCCAACATAGTAAGCTTGTGGTGATGCCATAGGCACGCAATATTCCCGTCTGAGACCCAATGACACAAAGAAACACAAGATGTGCGTTGCTCAGAACGACACGCGCTGACCAGAAACGAAATACGTTTATTTTGGCCTTTAGTGTTGGACGACAATGATCGCTTGATCTCCAGCGTTGGTAAATTGAGTGGTATGAATATTCATCTATATCATAATCTTCGTGACTTGCGGAGGTTTCGCCCTTTTAGTGATACCAGTATAGGCCTAGCTGTCTTCAGGTTGGTTGGTTGGTTTTATTTGGGCACTCCATCGTAGTACAATGGGCACTGGTCATACAGGGTATGTCGTGCAACCCGATCCCTCACACCCTACACATGCTCCCTCGTACCAATGACGCAAAGCCACTGGTAATTAATATCTGTTTCTCGTTATATCTTCTTTACATCTGTAACCATATCCAGCCTTTCCTCTATTTCTCTTAACCATCTATATATTCATATATTCACCAATTATGTCATTCACTATTTCTCTTTATTTTCCTCAATCGACATTATAGCGCTGACCTGTGGGATACCGGATTTTCACACAACGCTGATAATAATTATATTCCAAACTTCAGCGAAATGTAGGAATGACATTCGCCGTGCATCAACTGCAAATTATATTAATTCCCGTTTGTGCAAGTAATCCAGGCTCTTCTAAAACGTTCGGTTTCCAGCACCAGCGTTCTGGTTTTCAGAGAAATTGTCATTTAAAAAATGTTCGCATGGATCAGAAATGTGTCGTATATACATGTAAGTCATCTTCGCTTACCCAAGTCTAACACTACACAACGTTAGTGTAGTATTTAACTTGAAAATGTGATGATGCATGTAAGTATATGCAACGTTAATTTTATCAGATTAGTATCAGTGATAATGGAAATATTTACGGTGGCCTGTCGTATTATAATCCACTGTTTATTCTCGCGTGTTACACTGTTTCTGAAATTCATTCAAGTCCATGGCCACGCACTGAGTTTTCTGTGTATCGGGTACCTTTATACGTGTGCCTGAATGAGTAAACCTGCATATAGATATATTACCTCAAATATGTAGAAAACCAGTTCTATTTAAAAAGCGTGAAACTTTCTCCCTCACGTCTGCTTGGTTCTGCTCGGTTTGACACGTCAGAACAGTCCACTTTTCCCCGAGGGATGTAAGGCTGGTCGTTTATGCCATTCATGTGAAACAGGTTCTTGTAACTCATGTGATACCGGTACATTTTCCGGCACAACCATAGAATGTGCCTAAAACAATCACAACTGAAGTTCGGTAATTAATATAGAAATTACTCTGTTTGGAGGAAATCTAGTTTGAAAAGAAACTTATTTACTACGGTATAGAAAGATAAGTGAAGGAACATGTTTAAAGTTATGTTACAGACAGGTCACGAGCTCCTCATCTGAAAGATCACGTGCTGAATTATTAAGCGTTCACATGATAACATAAATGGGTCTACGCCTACGAACAAACGGTATGACTTGTTCGGGATAAGTTCAACACAACAGTACGGTATAGTAATATACGCAATTGGCGGACTCTGATCCTGGTCGTGTTACTTAATCGTGGACAGCTGATCCGATCTGTCATATCAGTGCCGTGATAGACGGGGTCAAATTATATGGGCAGATCAACGCAGATGAGATATTCAGTATAGCTGTTTTAATGAAGCATTTAGGAAAGCTGCTGTAGGCCTACAATTAGTATTGTAAAATGACGGGTTGGTCTAATCGTTAAAAAGGAGACCGAATAACTGCACCGGAGTGGACACAGCGTCAAGACTCATCTACTCCACCAAACAGCAAAGGGAGGTAAGTGATATTCAACCATAATTATACCAAGTTTAGTTTTGTCATCACTATTTGGAGTACGGTTGGAGAAACTGAATTGAGCCTAATTGCATAACACCCGGATTCAGCATGATTAAATTCAGAATGTATTGAGGTTACTAGAGTGTATTCGTTTTTGAGATCTGGCGCTAGGCAGAGGCTCTTTAGAATGCTGTAGGGAAATGGACAAAAGTGCAAACCGACTCACGGGATAGCCTTACGCTGCATGAAAGTAGTTCTACAGAGATGAGTTTTGGGGATCCTTAGTGGTTGAAAGGCTTTTGTATGTCTATATTTAGTCACTAATAGTCACTTGGCATATATTTGATCCCTTATCTGCATTAAATATTACTCTGTTCATTGTTTTCGCACAAAATATGAGATTAATACGCTCTAAAGTATGGCAGACTGGTATCGTCACTTTACCAAAGCTTGAACTCTGCTGAGAAAATTATACAGTTTAGCTGGTTAGGTGTATATGTGAGAGATGCTCTACCATAGCAGCCAACCTGGCCACCATTGTCTCATTATCACCTTTGCAGGTCACTGTTTGCTTTTCTCATAACAGCAAGCTGTAACATATCTTATAATCTTTTCCTATCTTGTACTCCACCAGTCAACCTGTGGGATATCCAGAAAGTGTAATACATGTCTTGTCTTATCCTAACTTGTGGCATAACCATCATCAACCTTGATGTCCATCCCTTCTCACTCATAACACTAAATCAATCTCTATTTACTCCTAGGTATAATCTCTCTTATTTACCCCTAGGTACATGTATGTTCTGTACAAACTGACCTTAATCCGCTGTGGGTATTTAGGCCTAGACTTCATTCCACTGGCAGCTTTTTTCATCGAATTCTCAACAGGTCAGTTTGCAGTTTCAACAATAATACCATGTACCAACAATACCATGTTAAAGAAGGTATCATATTGCTTTCTTTATGCTGGTTAAATAAACATGGTGGTCATGGTGTTCATCTGGAATCCCGAACTGACGTATTGAAGGAATTATGTATCAAGATAAAGAGCAAAATTCAGATATTTTGGTTGAGTCAAGGTTGGATGAGCACCTACTGTAGTGTCTAATTGGACGGAAATTAATTGGGTAACACATGGTGAGCGTAACGTGTGCAACTTCCCTCATTATAGGACTACCTTTCATTGTTCCCACAGATCAATTTCACATAAACTACGATAAAAGTAACTCCGAAAATGGAAGCCCCGAAAATGGAAGTCATTGTGATATAATATTCTATATTTCGGCTTCCATTTTCGGAGTTACTTTTATCCTAGGACTGCCTTTCTTTGGTATGTTCAACTTCATTATGTCGGTACCTTTTATGAAGGGCCGTTTGCGCCATAAATCCAAACGTTTAATAAATTTAAACGTTTAACTTGCACCAACCAATCAGATGTCATGAATTGACATTTGGAAGATCTTTTCTGTCCAAAAGCAAACGTTTGCTGTTGTAACGTTCAATACTTTAGACGTTTCCTGTCAAAAGGCAAACGTTTCCAGTAGTAATATTCGAGACTTTTAAACTTTTCCGGTTTCAGGGAAATCGTTACCGGTTGTGATCGTCCAGTCAGATTTTTTTATTGCTGCCGCGTATGTTCAAACCTCAACATCAACACGTGTCCACTGGCAAAACGTTTCCGCTATGTAGTCTGTTTGAACCAATCAAAATAACCCTTACAAATATTCGCGCATATTGTATTCCTCATGCCCACCGTGCATCATGTCCTGCGCAAATTGTCCCGGCGCCAAAGATATTCTCCAAAACCTAATTGGTAAGAAAGGTTTTCATTAGTTAAAATACACTACATACCGGAAACGTTTGCCAGTGGAGATTTGCACGTGTTGGTGTAGATGTTGGGATACACGCGGCCCAAATAAAAAATCTGATTGGACGATCACAACCGGAAACGTTATCCTTTTAACCGGAAGCCTTTAAAATACCGAATTTTTCTTTTGACAGGAAACGTCTGAAGTCGCGAATTTACAACTGGAAACGTTTGCTTTTTAACAGGAAAATGTCAGTTCATAACATCTGATTGGTTTAAAGCTTTACAATTTTTAAACGTTTAAGAAGTTAAAACGTTTAAAGGATGCGTTTATGGCGCGAACGGCCCTTCATATACCTTGTCACAGGATGTAACTTGTGATTGCGTTTTAGTCACATACATTCGTGCCTGGTGCTACCTGTGCCTAACTTGAAATTAATATAATTGTGGGTTTATTTCATCACAAACTTATCCCCCAATAATCCAGCTACCAGATCTCATTAAAGCCCATAGGCTCTAGTTTGAAGTTTGTATTCCAACTTTGTGCATTTCTCACCCTTAAAGGACCATATGTTTAGATGGGTAAATGGCCCCAGAACAGGTGCGGTAGAAGTGCCAAAAATAAAATATTGCATATGCAAGAAATTGTTCAATTATGAAGTACAATATTATATTGTATACTCAGAAAAGTTTCAAGGCACTGAGTCTCATCATTCTCGAATAACCGGGCCGTGAAGTAGTGCGTTCGTGCAAAATGGACAATTTTGAGGCGAAAACTCCTCATATTTCTTTCTATAAACAAATGAAGATAAATGATAACCAGAACCAGCTTTATACAGCATACTCACCAATACGTAGGCTATAGTCGTAGACCAAATCTGGCTCTGGTTATCGTTTATCTTCATATGTTTACAGAGAACAATAAGAATTGTTTTCACCTCAGAATCAACTATTTTGCAAGAATGCACTACTTCACGGCCCTGTTACTCGAGAATGATGAGACTCAGGGCCTTGAATTTTTTCTAAGTATACTATATAATGTTGTACTTCATGCCAATTGAACAATTTCTTGTAGTGAAAGTATTTTATTCTGGTGTTTCTTATTGCACCTGGCCTGGGGCCATTTACCCATCTAAAGATACAAGATTCTTTGCCCATTGTCGTCCAGGTCAGACAGGATGAACGTAAGCAGATAATCACTATCACTACTAGTATAATCCGTGGCGTGTCCTACTCCCCCTACTCCGCTTTACTCACTCACAGCGGGTCGCATAGGTGTGGCGCGGGATAGGGTGGGGCGAGAGACCTGCGGTTTTCACTACCTGAGATTCCATGGGCCAGGCTTGCACCCTACAGTAGAATGGGTCGACACAGCGGGTCGCATATGTGTGGCGCGGGATAGGGTGGGGCGAGAGACCTGGGGTTTTCACTACCTGAGATTCCATGGGCCAGGCTTGCACCCTACAGTAGAATGGGTCGACACAGCGGGTCGCATTGGTGTGGCGTGGGATAGGGTGGGGGCGAGAGTATGCCGGGAGTACTGGAATATATATATATATAAAGACTGGCCATAGTTGGCAATGTGTTCACTGCACCAATATGTGCAATTACAACCAGGTAATCAGAAAAGAATAATAATGGTATTTTTCACATTCACTGACCCCTTCTCCGTGTTGGTTCTTTGTGGGAGGTCAGGTTGAATTTGATTGGTGCATACCAAATGTCTCTGTTAGCGACTGGGATGTGTTTTCTCTATATATCAACGGTACCATTGCGGTACCAGATCGCACCGTTGGTTGTGTTACGAAAAAGATGTATTGAAGTCATCGGTATGGGTGAGTGAGTGAGTGAATAGGGTTTAATGTCGCTTTTCAACATTTTTTCAGCCATATCGCGACGGGAAAGGAAAGGGAAGAGAGGGGAGGAAGAGGGGTGGGGATACCTACTTGTAACAGAGCAGATCTAATGCTGCCATTTATAGTGCTGTTCCAACGAAATATCATGCCGTAGGCATGATACCCCACTCAGTCACATGACACCCCAATCAGTCACGTTATACTGACACCGGGCGAACCAGACCTTGTTCTATCCTCTTAATGCTAAGCGTAAGCGGGAAAGCAACAAGTTCCATTTTTCAAGTCTTTGGTATGACCCAGCGTGGGATCGAACCCAGTACCTACCGCTTACGAGGCCGACGCTCTACCATTAGGCCACCGTAGTGCGGTGTCATCGGTATGGTACCACACTGACAAGTACCACGACACAAAATGATTTTACCATCGAACTTTGCTGTGTATGATGCGCTATATTGACCATACTGGTTTTGTAAAAACTTTTCCTCAGTATGATGCTGTGTGTTTTTTCTTCTCTCTTCAGCTCCGACTTCGGTCAGAGAGCCTGCTCTATTGCAGTACCTCACACTGCAGAAGGTGAACGACGTATAGTTTTGCATCATGGGAATCGGCGAAGGAGTCGGTGAAGGTCAAGGAAGGGGTAAAGGCAAAGGTGCCGGGATCTGTTGGTCGTTGCTATGGTTTCTCGTGCTGATTTTCATCGCCTGGCCGATATCCTTCTTCTTAGTGTGGATTTACGTGTTTTTGTTGCCATTTGGAGCGTGCATCGATCCCATCCGGGGACTTTGTGACAATATTTTACACATACTTCCCTTCCCCATGAGATGCGCAGACAATATAATCCACATGAAACCCATGTGTTGAGCGAAAACATCGAAAAATACATTACGGTATGCCATTTTGTACGCAAAGCAAAACGGTAAAATGCACGTCTGACAACAAAAATTTCAATGAAACCCACACCTGACATCGAGAATAGCCTACGAACGAATCACACTTCTATTACATTGATCGCCAAGAAGTAGTGTTATAGCGTTCCCAACCTCTAGCGAATCACGCCAAAAATTAGAGTCAATCCCACTTCTGACTCACAAAAGTACAATGTATCCCAATTCTGGCACTAAAATTACAACAAATCCTACATTTCAATGACAACGAACCCAACCTCTGACATACCACCTAACCCTAACCCCTCTAACCCTAACCCTAAAACAGCGTATCTCAGACATGCGCCCACACAAACACATTACTGTGGTAAACATGTTGGCTTGTGAAGATGCTATCTGTATTGTGGTTTACCCGTTATATAAGGTAGACATACATGAAGATGAAATGAACGACATGCGATAATTGCCTGTGTGAAGGTATAAGAAATATAGTAAGCTTATTCATAAATTAATGTTCAATGTGGATCTGCAGGTGGGTTTGTTTTTGGACAGGAGTTGTGTCCCTTCCATTGCTGACGGACGAAGCCCCCTTCTTCACATTGGTCCCGATTGAGCCAAGAGAACCATGTGAATAATCTACCCTGAATTTGTCATCTGTTCTGCAATAAAGAGACGTTTTAATTATATTTGTGTATATCCAATTCGCTAGTAATTGGTGACTACACGAGGAATGGAGAAACTTGGTCAAGTGTTTTGCATAAAAAGTAAGAAAACGACGATGACGACGACACCACACTGGGCTATACAGCTCATCCTCTGACACTGTCAAACTTTATGTGGTCTGATTCCTTGAATTTATATGGAGAATGACATTTACATGAAACAGGATTGTGCAAACATGTCGTACTTGACCGATCTTATTTTTATATTTATAGAATTTTAGATTAATATTAATAGAATTTTAACACGTTTATATTGCTTACATGACCCACAGATGAATGTCTAACAGAAATAACAATACATGTACATTCCGTTTGATTGTGACCGTTACTCCGTATGAAGATGCTACAAGTGACAATTTTCATCAGAGTATTGTTTACTATCGTAATATTTTTTTCTAGTAATAAATTGTTTGGATTTACACATTCTGTGAGAAAATATTTCATTATTGTCCCCACCCTTTATAACCTCAAATAGTGTTGCGACAGATGTGTAGATGTTATACATAATGCACTAAATCCTCTCAATACATACAAGCATGTCGTCAGTCATTCAATGTTCAGCCGTCGTCTCTTAAAGAATTTTCACGTCCATAATCCAAAGACCTACTGCACATAACAACATTAGCACCAAATTAAAAAAAACAAAAAAACAAAAAACACACACACACACTCATTCGGAACTCCCGAGCGGAAATCTACGAAGGGGACTGATTCTACGCTCGGGGGACGACAACATGAATTTCCTATGAATCTCCAGATGTGACGTGGCTCCGAAGCCCAATCACTCTCGCGGAAGCCTTAATCCCCGACCAGCAAATATTTCCCTGCGAGTCTCTGATTTACGTCAGATATTCTAAAAACTGTTTATTCTTTTCATTCGAAGCACGTTTCAATAGAAAACCATCAGTTTAAATGGTACACACGCCACGTATTGGCAAGATATAATTCCCGTGACGTCACTGACAGTTCCCTGACACCGAAACACACGTGACCACGCTCTAGTCCAATATGGCGTCAATGGCCTTCGAGGGACATCTCAAACCGGAGATCCCCGAGAAGTTGCGAATGACACACACTCATACAGTGTTTGGGGGAGTTCCGAATCACTTTTCACATCCAGACTGCTAGCGTTCGTTCTTTTACGAGGTGAGAGCGACTGCTGGTCTTATATTCTCGAAAAATCTGTCGTCTATAATTGTATGTAAAAAATTCTTCAATCGGACTAGTCAATCGATGAAAAAATAGCCTCCGCTTCAGTGCACCAGCGTGGGGAGTTGCGAATCATTTTGGTGAGTTGTGGATCACGCCATCTAGCGGCCGTTACAGGCACTGAGAATGGAATTTCTATCGGCTTGAGGGGTCATCTGCTAATCACCCATAGGCCGGTGAAGCCCTGGAGACGATTTCAATGTTGCCTTCTCCCCGCCCTGTGAGCGAATTCTTAATTGTTATAGTCCAGACACAAATGACACGCAGATCCAGCGTCGCAAATGTTCTGAAGTATATTTATCTTGGAGCGAGCCTACAAAATTGCATTGTAATCTCAATTTAATTATTTTCTATAACATTTTAGGATACGATGTCTGACAATCATGTGAGAATTCGGATTTTTTAAGTATTTATTATTGTGAATATACTGAAGTTAACAAGATTATTACATGTAAGTCCATGGAGTGCCCTATCAAATGCAATGAAATAAGTACTTCGATACCATATTCGGATTGTCCATGGTCAGTTCTTATTTGCTTTTGTCATTGATTCAGCTCTTATTGAAAATTGTTTTGACAATGCCATGGATTGACCAATCGTCCTTAAAGTCGGTTGCACCTGTTGTATTAGTTGTGAGACGGTCACTTACTCACCGATTTCAAGTTATGAACGGCGCGTATATCGTTGATTCGGAATTGACATCTCTACAGCCCCATTATATTACAATGCTGGTCAGTTAACATTTATCGCAAATCACTAGATATTTTGTTTGACCATTAGCAGGATTCTATCCCTTAAATAAATACTGAAATTACCGCCTTAACCCACCTTATTTCGCGCAAAATCACTACTGGAAAAATCGCACGTGTTTTTCGACTCGGTGTCAATTTGTCATTGCGCAGTACCGGAAGTATTACGTTGCCGAATTGACCGGAAAAGAAACAATGCAGGTCGGTTGTTTGACATTCATTCGAGTCCACGGAAACAGAAATTTCAACAAACCTAAAAAAGATTTAAACAGATGCTTTATTTCAAGAAATATCAGGCGTTAATTCGGAAAGTGATCCGCAACTCCCCTTGATTCGGAATTCCCCCAAACACTGTAGTATATGCTAGTTTCATGCAAGAGAGAAGCGGTCAACAGTTTTCGATGATGCCGACAAGCCAGCATGATGATATAACAATATCAAATCCGTATTGCTGATCAGTATTCTTATTCCACATGATTTTCTTTGTAGAGTCGTTGTCCAGTGATAACCCAGTCACCAGTCAGGTATCTCCGACAGGATTCCTGTCCACGTTGCGCATCACCGGAAGTGTCATAGTCCAATCAGTTATTACTTTATGTCTGTCATGCATTGTTAAGCGATATTTTCGTTATAGTAGTGCGCCCAGGTTCAGAGTTATAGCTGCTTTTCGGTTCCAGTGTGAAGACCAAGAATGTACTGGCTAAGAGTGTCTGTTGTCTGTATAACCTAACGACGCACACTTATCTTCATGATGGAGAAATGCCCTAGCTGGGTTAGAAGATAGGAACCGGACACTCGTAGCCACTGGACATTCTAAGCATCCACATCGGTACAACCATGTCTGTGAGTTAATCTCTGCTATTAGAGGCAGTGCCCCCAATAGAGTGAGTGTGACAAATGGAGCATGCTTTGTAGGGAGTTTTTCCGAGTTTGGCAGTACAAACTGAAAATCTATTATTCTACTTCCGGTACAGTATATGTAAATGTAATATTTTCCAAAAGTAGGAATACTGACCTAAAGTGAGAGCATTACATCTCTCCGAAACCTTTAGACTGACTTATTATACACCTTGCTTAGAGTTATTACATTAAAATAAAGTTCAAATGTGGTATTGTCATAATTTTGCAGTACTAATAATAGAGTTTACTTGAAACTTTTTATCTGTCTTTTAGTTCTCTTTCCCACAACCTATCCGGTTCTGTATTGATTTAGCCCACCTAAAAGATGCAATGTCTTAAAACAATGACCAAACGTAACGAGAGAGAAAATGACCACTAAGTCAAAATGAAAAAAACACAACAAAACAAAACAAAATATGTTTGAGGGGAATGATATTGCACACACTCATGAGTTGTAAAACATTACAGTTTACAGTTCATAATGAATGAACCGGGTAGACATTCTTCGATTTAGACACTGTGGATATCGAAGGTTGATTTCTAGCCTGATGGGCTGCCTCTATCCCCACGAATCTCTTGATCTTCCTCATCCTCGAGGTCATGATACTGGTGTTTCTGGAATCTATGTCCTTGGAATACTTCAAGAGTTTGAAGAAATAATGAGTTTCTGGTAACTTCCTCGAAATCCTGACTGGTTATTTTTTGGAAGATGTCCTTGGAAAAATTAAACAGTTTGAGGAAAATGATGAGTTTCTGGTAACTTTGTGTACGCATTCAGCAGTTACCAATGACCTTTTCGCGCTGGTTATGGAGATTGAAGTGTGTGAACAGTTTTTGATGCAGTATCTGACCAAGCCTATAGCATGACTAAGCCAATACAAATCTGGTTGTGCCTCGCCTTGGATCGCAGCTGGTCAGCCTGTGTCATCTTTAGCTTGGACTAACTAACTTGGCCTCCTTTTCTCTGGTTTCGGAGGTGCCCCAGATTTCACGTGTTGGGGGCCATGTCTTGAGAAAGGGCCGACTAAACGGAAGCTGGACTAACAGATTCACGGTAGAGATCACAAACCATTGAAGGTTTTGGGTTGAAGATTATTATCAGGACTCGACTTCCGGCGAACATTGATTGGCCATTATACCTGACTGGGCCAGAAATGGTCTGTGACGTATTTTAAAATGTTTCTATAATATTTGACTCTCAAATATATCAAAACCACCTTTTCAAATTTTAATCGGGAAAAAATCTTGGCCAGTTTGATTGGCACCTCAGAAATTTGCCGTAATGGTGTCGAGCTGGATGACCCTATTTCTGGCGGTCTTATCTCGAAAAAATGATGGGGAATGTATGCAGAATTTTCCATATGTTTGAGCGGAAAGGCAGGCTAACTAGTGTGGTGGGTCATTTGTGGCGGCGAATATTAGGGAATATAGTTTTCTCAAGATGTGCTCGGCCAATTTACTATATATTAGGTACGGCGAATATTTAGTTGTTTGTGATCTAGATGTATGTGGTACTGCCTGAATACAGTCCACCAGCTTAAGTAATGCGTATAGCTGTTCCAAAGTCTTGTTTAAGGGCTGGTCTTCCTCGATAGCATGGGACCACTTAGGTATAAGGTTAGGTGCGACGTTAAACTTCAAACAACCAACCAACCATGTAATAGGAGTAGTAGATAAAGTGAATCTGGGCGCCCATTGGCCTCAAAAATTTGCATAAAGTACCCGGATGTAAAGGTCAAGCTCATCATAGTTCCGACGTTTGGGGCATGTATTCCTCCGCGATGGTGCGGTCGCTTACGGTTCCGGCGATGCTGCGGTCGCTTCCGGCTCCGGAAACAAACCTCCGCGAAGAGAAAGTAGTCCCGAGATTTCAAATACGCGGGTTTTCGTGAGAATCATCTGGAATGTTCTGCGATCTTCGGCAATCTCCGGCAATATAACGTTCGGTCATCTTCGGCAATGTCCGGGAATATAATGTCCGGTCGTCTCCGGCAACCCCCGGCCCTCTCCGGGAGAATATATAGCCTTTATCTGCCCTTCCGAAGCAGCAATGGCAAGTGGGGAAACCTCGTCATAGCCACACAGTGGGAGAAGGGAAAGGGTCCCAGCGGGAATTGAACCCGGGTCGCTTTATCTGGATGCAGACACGTTATCCATTACACCACGAGTCATATACTACAAACCAAGGCTGCAAATATCATATATACATATCTACCAGAGGGCCGATCACTATACGGCCCATACTGGCTCAATGGACAATGTTGAACCTAGTGAAAACCCATACATGCTCATTGCGGTATGGGTTGTGGGATATTGTTTTTCCGTCTCACGACGTAGAACACGATGGGCGGGGTCGTGATTACAAGCGTCTAGTCCGTCATTCATAATTCAGCCGTCGTCCATTAGAGAATATCCGCGTCCATAATCCAAAGACCTATTCCATATAACAATATTAGCACCAAATTCAAAGACAATCATAGTATACATAAACATAGGCTTGTTTCCTGCAAGAGAGAAGCGGTCAACAGTTTTCAATGATGCCGGCAAGACATCATGATATTCCAAAAATATCAAATCCGTATCGCTGATCAGTATTCTTAATCCATAATATTTGTTGTAAAGTCGTCATCTAAAGAATGATGTATCTCAGTCACGATTTGATTGTGACTGTTCATATGAATACCATGAGGATCTTGAAGTACATGGGTTCATACGGCCCCTAGCCCCGGTTAAGCGGAATTAGACACAAGTTACGAAACGTAACGCCATAGATCTTGCACGCTACGCTCGTATTTTGCTATCAGCATGCGATATGTATCGCCAAATTTGAGAAACTTTGAGTGGGGGCGCTTGGTGGTGTAGCCCTGTTTTATAAGTTTCTGCAACAATGTTTTGTGACGTTGATTAAAATCGTCACATTTAACACGGGATCTAGCAAATGCTACTAGGCGTGATATGTATACGCCATATGCAGGTCCCACTGGAATATTACTGTCCAGAAAGGGATAGTTTACGATGTCGAAATTGTAATCATCTCTTTTGTCATACAGTCGACGAGAGAGAAGGCCCGCTTCATTTTTATAGAGATATAGGTCCTAATACGATGTGCCTGTAGGATTATCTGTAGTTTCCTGCAAATCCAGTGAAGGTGGATATATATCCTTTACTGCGTCATTTATATAGCAATTATCCACAGCGAGAAGATCGTCTAAATAACGTTTGGTGAATGAGAAGGAACGGGCTTTGAATGGATCGGTTTTTGAAAGCCCCTGTATATAGTCCTATTCATAAGAGAACAAATATAGGTCAACCAATAGGGGTGCACAATTAGTACCCATTGGAATACCTATATGCTGTTGATATATTGTGTTGCCAAATTTCACATAGATATTTTTAATGAGAAATTCAAGCAACTCTATAAACAAAGAAACATCCCATGAATGATATCTCTTGTATGTAGTAGAGCTAAAGAATGCTTTATGGCTTCCGACATTGATATATCTACGATCAGTTTTCTTGAACACAGATACTATTAATGAACTTAGACGGTCAATGAGGTCCTGATGAGGGATTGTGGTATAGAGAGTCGAGGAATCCCATGTGGATACATGTCTATACGGTATGTGACCTTTAGTATCAAGTTCTTCCGTAAGACATTTTGAGTTTTTCAATATCCACATACATTCTACGCCAGAGTTTTTAGAAATAGTGGCGCAATACCTTTCCCAAAATGCCTTTACCTCCTGAAGGGCCCTCGTCAACAGGGTTGAAAGAAGTTTGGTGGTGCAGCTTCTAGAACCAGCTATGAATCTAGCTTTGTATGGTGATTTATGCATTTTGGGAGACCAGTATACTTTTGCTATATCGTTATGTTTGGTTGGAAGACAAATACCCTTTTCCTTGAGAAACGTTTTGTGATTGTTAAGTACATCTTTCAGAGTAAATGCAGTTTGAGAGTAAGTAGACGTATTTGATGACGATATGTTTACACTCAATTCTTCAACCAGCACCTGGTAATAGTAATATTTACATATGAATATTATATTATTTGGAGCTTTGTCTGCTGGGACTATGACGAATTTACTCTGGAGATTTGCTAGAACTTCTTGCGAATTGGGGCTTCTCAGAACTTGTTTTGCTTGGGGAAGGGTACTTCTGTCAATATGGCGGATTTTTTCAACAACCTTGCTCTTGGCGAGGTCCAGCCAATCATCGAGTACTGTAGGTTGAACTTTTTCTCGCTTAGACCAATCAATAACGTACTGTTCCAAAGCAGACAGGACTATCTTCTGGTCGGCCTTCAGATTTATATTTCTCGGCTCTCTATATTTAGGTCCCTTCATCAGGAGTAATCTTAGGTCTTTATCACTCACCACATCAACGTCACCAGTCACAACATGTTTGCATGGTGTGTAGATTCGCAATCACAACTATAGCCCCCCGACGTGTATAAGTTCCAGTCAAACTCCTTGACAGCATTAAAGTAATTGAATATTTTGGTGGCTATAGATTTAGTATACTTATATGAAATGCACGGAGGTTCTGTGAACTTAAAATAGTTTGGTACAGTATTGCGTACCTCTGGATCATTCAGGATTCGAGGTAAATTAATAATGTCCAGTCCTTTATCTAAGTAGTTGAGTTTCAAGAAAAGCCGATCTTGGGATGTTTCGATTATGTTCATTGGACGATACAACCGAAAATACGCTATATCTTGACATACTTTAGAGATTTTGGGTGGTATTATATTTCCTGAGGACGCAGATTGTTGTATAGCTATGGCTATATGATTTAAAACTCTCAGAGGTAACGCATACAGAACTGTACGTAAGCTATGTGTACTATTGGGTGTGTTAGTTAAACCCACTAAGTAATTTAAAGTGATATGTTCGTGAATCTATTAAACTTTCTCCAACCATGGCTGCGATGTCTCTGTTGATGGGGTTTAAATAGCTGGGTAATATTGGATATATTTGAACGGCGGTTTGTAACGTTGCCGAACCCACTGACATTATCATTTAAACCATACGGAAACACTGACCCAAGTTCTAGCATCCAGTATAGCTCCCGCTCTCGGATTTTTCTCTCAAATCCAAAGGGGGAATCCTTGGTAGATGGATAGACGACGTCTATGATCTGAATACTAAAGTTGTCCCAGCCATGGTCGGGTCCAGATAAATGCTTACCTATAAGCAATTGCTTTTTCCTAACGGATTTTCTGTGACCATTCACCCTAAGATGGAGTCTTTGGGTGGTCTTGCCAACATACTGTTGCCCACACTTCTTACAGGAAACTAAATAAATACAGTTTGTAGTAGAACAACTAAGATCAACATACGAGTTTACAGAATATGAGTTACCAGTTAACGCGGAACTAAATGACGCTGAAGTATTAAAGAGTGGACACGTGAGACATCCACGGTGTCCACATATAGAAATCTTGAAATTATTAGATGTAGAATTCGGTGCTAAACAATCATCAAGCGCAATGTTACAAGGTTTGATGTCGTGGCCTTGCTTTGCGGTCAGAAATATATCTGTCATTTAGTGCATTTCGAACTATTAGAGACTCGGCCGAGAAACCTGCACTAAGGTTTCTCGGGTCTGTCTTACTATATTTTCTTTCCGTTGTATCCATTATGAGTGTTGGATGTGCAGGGGCCCGGCCTCGGGGACAACTTGTCCACCAGCAGAATCCAGGCATACACATGGGTGGGTGAAGCTGAGCGGTGGATTTTTTTTTAAAAAGTCACTGTACGCATGCGCATTGGGCATGTAGCGCAAGGGTGGACGTTTTGGGGACGAGGGGGACCCCTAGTGGTCCGATTGAGTCCTGGGAGGTATCAATGTGAAGCTTACGTGAGGGAGCATCCCCGACAGGATGAGTGTGACGTGGAACTGACGTCATTCTGGGCATGCGTAGTAGACAAAGAATATGGAAATGGACGTTATGGGGCCGACATGGGCCACTTGTGGTCCGATTGGGTCGTGGGAGGTATCAATGTGAAGCATAAGGGAGGGAGCATACAACGGGATGGGTGAAACGTGGAACTAACGTTATTCTGCGCATGCGCAGTAGACAAAGTGTATGGGAATAGACGTTTTGGGACCGAAGTGGGCCCCTATTGGACCCATTGGATCGAGTGAGGTGTCAAAGTGAAGCGCTCCTTCAGGGCGATCAAGTCATGGGTGGGTGCATGTAAAATTAGGAATTATCCCGAAAATATAAAAAGCGGAACACGGACTTTACCCCTAAAATAGGGAAAGCCCTTATCCACCAGGTCTAGAGGGGCTAATATCGCTATCGCTCCCCGGCTTATCGGGGCCTGCCGACAGAGGCAGGGTGGGTGTATTCAAATTTAGGATTTCTCCCGAAAATATAAAAAGCGGAACACGGACTTTACAATTAAACCATGGGGAATCATCCAGGGAAGTTGGTATGGTGGCATCTGCAGGGTTGCATATAAAATTAGGATTTGAGGAATCATGTATGTTTTGGTGTCCAGACCATCCCTGATCCAAATGAACTCCCGCTGTTACGCCTTAACACCCTAGCATAACGCCTTAACGGCATTATCTTACCGCTTTATCGTAACGCCCTAGCTTAGCGCCTTAACGTCATGCTGTAAATCGACGAGAGAACAACAACAAGGATGACGGATGAGAGAACAACAAAAACAACAAGTTTTCGTATAGTTTATTCTCCCCAATGTTACATCATACCCACGCTGGGGGAGCCGCGTTGGGTATGTTTACAATTCAAATACTCTTGTCCAATCAGAGGCCGCCATTTAGCGCTGTACCTGTCATATTCGTTCTTGCCCGTTAGATGTATTTTCGGCTGCTCTTGTCCAATCAGATGTCGCAATTTCAGAAAGTTCAATCTTCGACCATGTTCGCTCTCAGCCGTTTGTTCCAATCGTCGTCGGCAAGGCATGGATATTGTTCGGCCAGCATGTCCTGAAACAGTTTGCGCATTCTGATCGCATTTTCCAAGGCCCCGGTGGGTGGTAACCCCATATCATCTTCCAAGTGATGCTTGGTCTTCATGATGGACCTGTGCGTGGGGTCGCCTTTCATTTCAAGCGGGGCAGGCTATACCGTTTATATATGACCATGGCTGTTTTCCTGATGCAGGGGCGCATTTGGGTGTATGCCTGTTGTACGTTACCCTGTCCGCCGTCTTCGATTACCGCAGCATAACTATGAATAGCTTCATGCACAATACGATGCCAGAAGGTAGGTTCTTTCTCACTTTCCTTGGACGTAGGCCGACTATCTCAGGTCAAGCTCTCCCCTATTAATAGATGGACTCTCAGCAATCTCTGTTTCCGTATCATTCGGTGGACTCTCATCAGTCTCTCGCCATTTCAGAAAGTTCAATCTACGGCCATGTTCGCTCTCATCCGTTTGTTCCAATCGTCGTCGGCAAGGCCTGGATATTGTTCGGCCAGCATGTCCTGAAACAGTTGTTTGCGCATTCTGATCGCATTTTGCAAGGCCACGGTGGGTGGTAACCCCATATCCTCTTCCAAGTGACGCTTGGTCTTCATGATGGACCTGTGCGTGGGGTCGCCTTTCATTTCAAGCGGGAGCAGGCTATACCGTTTATATATGGCCACGGCTGTTTTCCTGATGCAGGGGCGCATTTGGGTGTATGCCTGTTGTACGTTATCCTTTCCGCCGTCTTCGATCACCGCAGCATAACTATGAATAGCTTCGTGCACAATACGATACCAGAAGGTTCTTTCTCACTTTCCTGGGACGTAGGCTGACTATCTCAGGTCAAGCTCTCCGCTATTAATAGATAGACTATCAGCAATCTCTGTTTCGGTATCAGTCGGTGGACTCTCATCAGTCTCTGTATCGGCTTCTTGTGCCTCAGAGTCTTCAATCCCATGTATATTTTTCTCGTGTCGCATCATATCGTAACGTCTGGTGAAAATGCGTTCGCACTCGGAGGAAGTATAAGCCATGTTGACGGTTGAACGTCGACTATGCGTGTTTTGGGAATACACTTGCTTTTATAGACAGTAACGCCCGTCAACGCTTAGCTTAACGCCTCAACGCCCTGCTGATGTTCATGGAATTGCCAACAATACATCGAAATGCAGTGACGCCCGTCAACGCTCGTCGTTACGCCTTAACGCCCATCTCAACGCCTTAACGCTCTATCTTTACGCCTTAACGCCCGTCTGAGCGCCTTAACGAGGGTGTTTGGAGGACGACTGACCTTTGACCTCTCAGGGCACTTCCGGTCACGTGACCGGAAGTGACCTTTGAAAAGCTGATTTGGAGGAAAATTGACCTTTGACCTCTGAGTGCACTCTATCCCATGATGCATCACTTCCAATAGCCCGTAAGGCATACGGTACACCACGGTGTGGGTGCACCAGGTATGTGTGTGTGTGTGTGCGCATGCCTACGTTGACGTCACTTCGGAGCATCGCAGTGGTCAAAGGTCACTTCCGGTCACGTGGTCAAAGGTCACTTCCGGTCGCGTGACGGAAGTGATGCATTATGAGATAGAGTGCACTCAGAGGTCAAAGGTCAGTGGTCCTCCAAATCAGCTTTTCAAAGGTCACTTCCATATGACCGGAAGTGCCCTCAGATGTCAAAGGTTAATCGCCTTCCAAATTCCAATTTATCGGTCATTAAGGCGCTGAGACGGGCGTTAAGGCGTAAAGATAGGGCGTTAATGCGTTGAAAAGGGCGTTAAGGCGTAACGACGGGCGTTGACGGGCGTCACTGCATTTCGACGTATTGGTGGCAATTACATGAAAATCAGAGCTTCTGAGCTAGTTCACCAGGGCGCTGAAGCGTTAAGCTACGCGTTGACGGGCGTCACTGTCTGTCAAAAGCAAGTGTATTCCCAAAACACGCACATTCGACGTTCACCCGTCAACATGGCTTATACTTGCTCTAAGTACGAACGCAGTTTCACCAGACGTTACGATATGATGCGGCACGAGAAAGATACTCCGGGGCACAAGATGCCGATACAGAGACTGATGAGAGTTCACCAGCAGATACCGAAACAGAGATTGCTGAGAGTCTATCTAGTGATACGGAGAGTCTGACCTCAGATAGTCAGCCCACGTCCCAGGAAAGTGATAAAAAACCTACCTTCTGGGATCGTATTGTGCATGAAGATATTCATAGTTATGCTGCGGTAATCGAAGATGGCGGACAGGATAACGTACAACAGGCATACACCCAAATGCGCCCCTGCATCAGGAAAACAGTCATGGCCATATATAAACGATATAGCCTGTTCCCGCTTGAAATGAAAGGCGACCCCATGCACAGGTCCATCATGAAGACCAAGCGTCACTTGGAAGAGGATATGGGGTTACCACCCACCGAGGCCTTGGAAAATGCGATCAGAATGCGCAAACAACTGTTTCAGGACATGCTGCCCAAACAATATCCAGGCCTCGCCGACGACGATTAGAACAAACGGCTGAGAGCGAACATGGCCGAAGATTGAACTTTCTGAAATGGCGAATTCTGATTAGACAAGAACAACCGAGAATACATCTAACGGGCAAGAAAGAATATGACAGGTACAGCGCCAAAATGGCGGCCTCTGATTGGACAAGAGTACTTGAATTGTAAACATACCAAACGCGGCTTCCCAGCGTGGGTATGATGTAACATGGGGGAGAATAAACTATATGAAAACTTGTTGTTGTTCAACATCTGTCATCATTGTTGTTTTTCTCTTATCGATTTACATCATGACGCCAAGGTGCCAAGCTAGGGCGTTATGATAATGCTATGATAATGCGTTAAGATAATGCTAAGGTGTTAAGGCGTAACAGCGGGAGTTCATCTGGACCAGGGATGGTCTCGACTCCAAAACATACATGATTCCTTATGGGTTAGGTGTAAAGTCCGTGTTCCGCTTTTTATATTTTCGGGTCAAATCCTAATTTTACATGCAACCCTGTAGATGCCAACATGCCCACTTCCCTGGATGATCCCCCATGGTTTAGGTGTAAAGTCCGTGTTTTGTTTTTTATATTCTCGGGACAAATCCTAAAGTTAGATACACCCACTCACCCACCCTGCCTCTGTCGACAGGCCCCGATAAGCTGGGGAGCGATATTACCCCCTCTAGACCTGGCTGATAAGTTTTTAGGGGTAAAGTCCGTGTTCCGCTTTATATATTTTCGGGACAAATCCTAATTTCACATACACCCACTCACCCACCCTGCCTCTGACGGCAGGCCCCGATAAGCCTGGGACCGATATTAGCCCCACTAGAAGTGGTTGATATGGGTTTTCCCTATTTTAGTTGTAAACTCTGTGTTCCGCGTTTTATAATTCGGGACAATTCCTAATTGTACATGCGCCCACCCATGACTTAATCGCCCTGGAGAAGTGCTTCACTTTCAAACCTCACTCGACCCATTGGGTCCACTAGGGAGCCACCTCGGTCCCAAAACGTCTATTTCCATACGCTTTGTCTACTGCGCATGACGGTCCCAAAACGTCAATTTCCATATTCTGTCTACTGCGCACGCGCAAGATAATGTCAGTTCCACATCACACCCATCCCGCGGGATGCTCCCTCACGTATACTTCACATTGATACCTCCCACGACTCAATCGGACGAATAGGAGTCCTCCTCGACCCCAAAATGTCCACCCCAGCGCTACTTGCCCAATGCGCATGCGTACAGTGACTTTTTCAAAAAATTCTCCGCTCAGCTTCAAGACCCCGCCCATTGCGTTCTACGTGGTGAAACGAAAAAAACAATATCCCACAACCCATACCGCAATGAGCATGTATGAGTTTCCCAATAGGTTCAACATTGTTCACTGAGCCAGTATGGGCCGTATAGTGATTGGTTCTCTGGTAGATGCTATTTTCAACCTTGGTTTGTAGTATATGACTCGTGGTGTAATGGATAACGTGTCTGCCTCCAGATAAAGCCACCCGGGTTCAATTCCCGCTGGGACCCTTTCCCTTCTCCCACTGTGTGGCTATGACGAGGGTTCCACACTTGCCATTTATGCTAGGCAAATAGATGGCGATATTGTCGGGGACCATGTGCATTCCATTGATACTTTGGAAGGGCAGATAAAGGCTATATATTCTCCAGGAGAGGGTCGGAGGTTGCCGGAGATGACCGGACATTATATTCCCGGGCATTGCCGAAGATGACCGAACATTATATTCCCGAAGATTGCCGAACATTCAAGATGATTCCCACGAAAATCCGCGTATTTGATATCTCGTGACTAATTTCTCTTGGCGGAGGCTTGTTCCCGGAAGCGACCGCAGCACCGCTGGAACCAGAAGCGACCGCATCACCGCGGAGGAATACATGCCCCAAAGGTTACTTTCGGTCACGTGAACGGAAGTGCCGGAACTATACCTTTACTTGACCTTTACATCCGAGTAATTTATGCAAATTTCTGAGGTCAATGGGCGCCCAGATCCACTTTATATACTACTAATAGGCCCATGCTATCGATAATTAATATATTTGTTCATACGCCTGTACTTTGAATAATGGAACCTACAGGGTATCAGTAATATATAGATTCCTCGACGAGATGTCATGTCTTTTGTCTTTTGTTTGGGACAATAAATGAAAGCTCGTGTGAAACACGGGCGAAGAGCATTTCCCAAGATCATCTTGTAACACATAATTTGGTACTCACAGGGCTTCAGATCTCCCCAATCTGGGCACACCCCCTATTAAGGGTGGCAATTTTTTAGGATGGGACAGAGGGTGGAGCACATACCCCTGGAGGATGAGAAATCAGGAATCATCCCTGGTAGGAGTGGGCGAAACCCAGTGTGAGGCAACACCAACTTCATTTTGCATTTCATGGGCCCACCGACATTAAAAAATAGACTAAAAATAAAATTTCAGATTGCCACTTTTATATTTCCTACGAAAGTTTGAACATAAAGATTTTAACCCCCTTTTCCTTCCTGATTGTATGAAATAGGCTGTTGTATTCTATCTGAAACAATGCCAGCAAATAAAACTTCCAAACAACAAGAAATAAATACCTTTCACTATAATTTTTCACTGTAAGTCAGCGAATTGTTGTAAAACGCTGCTAATACTACTTCGGCAATAACGACATTCAATGAAAATCGGGAACCTTCACTAGCTGTGTGATCTATCACCCTGTTATGGTACCCATATTTCGACAGTGATGCAGTATGTCAGAGCTAGAAAATGGAGGAGGTTTCAACAGCCTCAGCCGATACAGCATGGTTTAAGTTACTGTTGAAGCATGATGTTGTTGGAACACATGGAAAATTCGCTAGATTGTTCTGGAAGACATCCACAGCCACAGAACAAAATGATGACACTGTTAGATTTGAAATGTATGTTGGCAGTTAACATGTGACTTAACATACACTTTTTGACCTTGAGAAATTAGGTCAACGTCAGTCATATTCATAAACTTCAGGTCCGTCATCAGTTGCATATGTAGTATCAATTTAGAATGCCTAGCTATATTTCATGTTATATCATAATATACAGTATATAAACTTGAGAAAATAGGTTGTCAACTGGGATAGGCTTCCAGTCAGTCACCAATTGCACAAGTATTATGAATTTGGAGAGCCTATCTTCACTCCTTCAACATGAGATTGATCTAATCAAAACCCCTCGGCTTTCCCCAAGTGATTGAGACCCATGTTTAGTGTGAATTGGGGGAGGGAGGGAGGGAATTTGGCTTAATGTCACACTCAAGTTTGTTTCACTCATATGGTGACAGTTAGTTTGGTTGGTGGAGGAAGCCGGAGTACCCGGAGAGAACCACCGCCCTTCGGCAAGTAACTGACAAACTTTCACACATGGACCAGCTGGGCTCGAACGCGTGCCGCTTCAGCGGTTTGAGGCTAGCGGTCACCAGCGAAGCGCCTTAGACCACTCGGCCACCGAGGGCCTCGGTGTGAATTGGGGGAAGAGATAGTTCTATGTGGGATGATCACGATATACCGGTAGTTGGTTACATTTAGGCATATAGGACAGAAACAAAACGTAATATATCTGTAAAGAGGTATAACTCTGTAAACCTATGGGCTGAGGGGAGCCACTTTCGATAGGCGTCTGACTTACATGTAGCACTCTGTAAAATAAGAACCCAGACGAATAAGCTGTACCGAACACGGATCTGCAGATATAACTTACAAGTACATTTAACTACAGATAACAAAATCGGAGATTAGTACATGCATATGGGGAATAACTCCATAAGCCGAGGCCAGTAATCCTTTGTTGGCTTGTAGAATACAGCAATATAAATAAGTTTCCAAAATATAGTAGCTATACCGAACACAGTTCTGCAGATATAGTTTGTTACATTCAGGCATATAGGACAGAAACAGAAAATATATCTGTAATGGGGCATAACTCTGTAAAATATGGGCCGAGTGAAGCCACTTTCGATAGGCATCTGACTTAGCACTCTGTTAAATAAGAACCGAGATGAATAAGCTGTACTGAACACGGACCTGCATATATAACTTGTACATTCAGCTACAGATAATAAAATCGAAGATTATTACATCCGAAAGGGGCATAACTACATAAGCCGAGGCGAGTAATCCTTTGTTGGTTTGTAGAGTACAACAATATAAATAAGTTTCCAAAATATAGTAGCTATACCGAACACAGTTCTGCAGATATAGTTGGTTACATTCATGCATATAGGACAGAAATAGAAATTAATATATCTGTAAAGGGGTATAACTCTGTGAAATATGAGCCGAGGCGAGCCACTTTCAATAGGCGTCTGACTTAGCACTAGATAAATAAGTGTTGGAAATTTGATGGTTGTGCCTGAAGTGGTTTTGCCTAAAATGCGGTAACGGCCGGACGGACGGACGGACGTACATGGCAACGACAATACAACGAGGCCAATGTGGCCGAGGGGTAAAAATTATTGCCAATACTAAATTTGACCTTGATAAACAGGTGAAGGTCAGTCATTTTCATTAGGCTTCTGATCCATCACCAGCTGCATATGTGGTATGACAAGAAAGATAGACAGACAGACAGATGACACGAAATATTCAGTTCATTTTGGGGCATCATTACATATCATCTTCAAAGTCTAAATATTCTGTCAAAATTCACCAGAACACACCATTTTACTTCAATTATAGAGAAGAAATGTTCATTCTGTATATTTCGCTATTAGTTATAGCATCTTTAGCAGTGAACAAAGTTACAAACAGCTCCATATGCACAGTATATACAAGGCATAATGTGATCTTAGCCAATACGCATTTATGAATAGGTAAGCCAGTAAATTATGTTTGTTAGGTTGGACAGATATTAAAATACCGCCATTTTCAAAAATTGTTAAATGTTAAGCGATAACCTAACAGTGATCTACAAATGGTGTGATTCAGGTGATACAATGCACACTCTAATTGATGAAAACAATACATAATCTACTTATTTGGCAAGAACTAAGGAAACTCTACATAAAGTATGGTGATACAGTGGGTATGTACCTACATTGAATATTTCTACATGTCATGAAGTTTGGATAAGGACTGTCATTTTAAGGTAATATAGGTATCTACAATGTTGTAACGCGCATGGGAATATACAATTATGAAACATGCGAGTTACAACATTTGTAGGTTTCCATCAATTCTGATGTGGATTGCCAAGAAAATTATACCTATATTATCTTAAAATGACAGTCCCTCTCCAAACTTCATGACATGTAGAAATATTCAATGACGGTACATACCCACTATATCACCATACTTTATTCATTTGTGTACAGTTTACTTAGCTCTTGTCAAATAAGCAGATTATGTATTGTTTTCATCAATTAGAGTGTGTATTGTATCACCCGAATCACACCATTTGTAGATTGCTGTCAGGTTAGCGCTTAACATTTAACAATTTCTGAAAATGACAGCATTTTAATATCCGTCCAACCTGACTGAGATAATTTACTGTCTTGCCTATTCATAAATGTGTATTGGCTAAGATCACATTATGCCTTGCATATATACTGCGCGTATGGAGCTGTTTGTAACTTTTTTCACTGCTGAAGATGCTATAGCTAATAGCGAAATATACAGAATGAAATTGCCATCTCTACTCGGAGTTGCTTTTCTTCTCTATTATTGGAAAATCATCAGTGGTTCCATTGGATTACTTCAATTAGATACACATGTAAAAAATTCCCAGGTGGAATGTGCCATATAGCAGGTATGTGGAAGTTACACTTAAATAATCTTTCTACTTTTTCAGTTAAAAAAATAATTATCAACAGTTGTAACTATGCTGTCAAAATGCAACGGTATGTGCAATTTCACATCTCGAGTTTCAAATAAATTCTGGGGACCTCCACAGAAAACAAAAAAAATGAGCATTAACTGAGTGATAATTTGTGATTTTATTCAAACTAAAATCATGAGAATTTTTATATATTCAAAACAAATGGCCATTTGGCTTACAAGGGATGTGAATTATTACACTGGAAAAGTTACATTCATGTTCAGCAAAATAGAATTACTTTTCCCTGATTAAGAAGCAAATTCCCATTTTTGTGAAAACAAAATCTTATTTTGAGATGCAAAAATGCGTCTCCATGATTCGCCAACACCACCAAAATCTTGTCAGTCCGCCGCCTATCTTGCAAGATCATCATACCCAAATGTCACGTTGTTCAGAAGATATGATGTTAGACATGTTTACCTGCATTCATGTCTATAGCACCACCTAGTAAAGACCAAATGCCACGAAAAACAAGCAGGTGAAATTTTAATGCCCTAGGGAGATGGCACAAAACAGTTCGATGGAAAAAACTTTAATCATGATAATGGTTATGGAGGTTTTGACATTAAGTCAGACAATTGAGATTTTTCATTTAAATGGCAATTTGGTCGCACCGAAAGGGAGTTATCATATTGGCAATCCTATATTTATGCTTGGCAACCTAGAATAGAACAGTTTAAAAATATTTCTCCAAGCGAATTGGTAAATTTTCATTTCACGAAAAACGTTTTTTTGAGACGCAAAAAACTCGCCTTTATAGCTATGCCAGCTACACCAAAACCTTTTCAGCACATTGACTATCCTTCGAGACCATTGTTATAAAATTTCAAAGAAATCATACAAGCCGTTCAGACGAAATCGTCAGAGAAAGGTTTTTGTATGCTCTGACTACAACGCCACCTATAGTGGTGAGCAGCGAGTATCGAAACACAACCAGACAAATTTCCCAGGCCTAAGGAGATAGCACACAAAGTCTGACCCAAAAATATTTAACGGTTTCAGAGATATTCACGTTTAAAGTCGCGGCGGCGGCGGATCCGGCGGAGCCGTTTCTCATGACAACATAAGCGCATCCACTTTGTGGAAATTCTCTAACAGTTCAAAAAATAATTATCAACAGTTGTAACTATGCTGTCACAATGCAACGGTATGTGCAATTTCACATCTCGAGTTTCAAATAAATTCTGGGGACCGCCACATAAAACAAAACGAGAGATCCTGAAGGATCTTGGCGCCCACCATTGTCCGATAATTGTAAGCTAATGACAAGAGGATCTTTTTGTCCATTGTTACTAAGAACAAACGATTGATTTGTAATTTTGTTTACAGAATATCGAATCTGAGCGAAAAAGGGACACTGGAAAACACCAAGTTTCAAGATTTCTAGAAACTGTACTTCTGTCAGTTGTTATAATACAAGCGAAAAGAGCAAAGTTAGTCTGAAAGTGAATGTCCGGAGGATCCTTCGTCTTCGTTTTGTAGTATTTTTGTTTGCACGTGTCATCATTGGGTACTGGAAGCGAAGACAAATCTCTTTGACCCTTCGGCATGAGATATGAAACATACTTAAGATTTTATAATTAGGAACGAATGATATTTCTGTTCTGTTTACTGGGCTAGTTTGAGATATCTCTTTTAAGATACCATGCTCGAAAATAGTAAGATGGTACAATACTTAATACTGAATGGATCCTCGCAGTAATGTTGAAACTTCGAAAGTATCTGAATCCTGATTATCACCCTTGGATCGAAACACGCAGTAGTCTACAGTTGCCGAGTTGTAATGTTGTGTCACAAGAGTGACGTCCCTTCATGTAGCCGTCCCATCGGCAGACGATCCATGAAGTAATTCCTGAGAATTCACGATAACAATGTTTCAAGGGGGAATTCAAGATGGCCACCTGGCGGCCATATTGAATTTTCGAATCGGACCAAAAAAGGTATCTTGCACAACTTGACCACAAGGGGAACCTGTGTACCAAATTTGAGATCCATGCAGTAGTTCCTGAGAAATAGCGATAACAAGGTTTCATGGGGAAATCCAAGATGGCCGCCTTGTCGCCATATTGGATTTTCGGATCGGACCAGAAAGGGTATCTTGCACAACTAGACCCCAAGGGGAATCTGTGTACCAAATTTGAGAAAGATCCATGCAGTAGTTCCTGAGAAATCGCAATAACAAGGTTTCATGGGGAAATCCAAGATGGCCGCCTTGTGGCCATATTGGATTTTCGAATCAGACCAGAAAAGTATCTGGCACAACTAGACCCCAAGGGGAACCTGTGTACCCAATTTGAGAAAGATCCATGCAGTAGTTCTTGAGAAATCGTGATAACAAGGTTTCATGGGGAAATCCAAGATGGCCGCATTGTGGCCATATTGGATTTTCGAATCGGACCAGAGAAGCTATCTTGCACAACTAGACCCCAAGGGGAATCTGTGTACCAAATTTGAGAAAGATCTATGAAGCAGTTCCTGAGAAATCGTGATAACAAGGTTTCATGGGGAAATCCAAGATGGCCGCCATGTGGCCATTTTGGATTTTCGAATCGGAACAGAAAAGGTATCTTGCACAATTAGACCCCAAGGGGAACCTGTGTACCAAATTTGAGAAAGACCCATGCAATAGTTCCTGAGAAATCGCGATAACAAGAATTGTTTACGGACGGACGGACGGACGGACGACGGACCACGGACGAAAAGCGATTTGAACAGCCCACCATCTGGTGATGGTGGGCTAAAAATTGAGCATTAACTGAGCGATAATTTGTGATTTTATTCAAAATAAAGTCGTGAGAATTTCATATATTAAAAAAAATATGGCCATTTGGCTTACAAGGGATGTGAATTATAACACTGGAAATGTAGAATTACTTTTCCCTGATTAAGAAGCAAATTCCCGTTTTTGTGAAAACAAAATCTTATTTTGAGATGCAAAAATGCGTCTCCATGATTCGCCAACACCAGCAAAATCTTGTCAGTCATTCGCCTATCTTGCAAGATCATCATACCCAAATTTCATGGAAATCAAACACGTTGTTCAGAAGATATGCTGTTACACATGTTTACCTGCATTCATGTCTATAGCACAACCTAGTAGGCCTAAAGACCAAATGCCACGAAAAACAAGCAGGTGAAATCTAAAGCCCTAGGGAGATGGCACATAACAGTTCGATGGCAAAAACTTTAATCATGATAATGGTTATAGAGGTTTTGACATTAAGTAAGATAATTGAGATTTTTCATTTAAATGACAATTTGGTTCGCACGAAAGGGAATTTTGTCGGCAATCCTATATTTATGCTTGGCAATCTAGAATAGAACAGTTTTTAAATTGTGTTGTCCCATGTGCTTCAGGATCCTCATGGTGCTCGTGTGAACGGTCGCAGTCGGAGCATGACTGAGATGCATCGTTCTTTAGATGACGACTTTGCAGCGAATATTATGGATTAGGAATACTGATCGGCGATACGGGGTTTGATATTTTTGGAACATCGTGATGTCTTTCCGGCATCATTGAAAATTGTTGACCGCTTCTCTCTTGCAGGAAACAAGCGTATGTTTATGTATAGTATGATTGTCTTTTTGAATTTGGTGCTAATACTGTTATATGGAATAGGTCTTTGGATTATGGACGCGGATACTCTCTAATGGACGACGGCTGAATTATGAATGACGGACCAGACTTGTAATTTAAATATTTCTCCAAGCGAATTGGTAAATTTTTGAGACGCAAAAAAAACTTGCCTTTATAGTTATGCCAGCTACACCAAACCTTTCAGCACATTGACTATCCTTCAAGACCATTGTAATAAAATTTCAAAGAAATCAGACAAGCCGTTCAGACGAAATCGTCAGAGAAAGGTTTATGTATGTGTGGTATCGCCCTTTACTTCGCTCTTTCTGTTTGTGAAACACGAAACTGTTGGCGAATTGTTCGACAAACGAAGTCGACAGAGAGAATTTATTGATTGATTTGATGTAATTTCAAGTTTTATGCAGTTGTCAACTACCGGTAAACTAAATAAACAAATTGCTTATGGATAACAACTTCTAGTTTATTCAGGACGACGTTTCGATACAGGTACTAGTATCATTCTCAAGTCAATGACATCAATAAGTAAATAATCAGTATATATACAGTTCCTTGAGTAAATGTCAATAGGATGATAACAATAGTATTATACTAGGTGAGAAATTTATAATAGGACAGGATTAGACTGTGGAGATGGCTGGATTAATTAACAAGGTGGATTAATTAACAAGGTGGGCTTCTAGGCACGGTGGGGTTCCTGGATTAGAAGATCATAGGCGCTGGGGATGAATAGGCCCTGGTCTCTGTTCATTTGTGGTTTTGTTCTTTTGATGTGGACGGCCTCCAGTAGTTTTCTGTTTTTCCAGTGCATATGGTTTGTGGCAAGGGGTTTGGTGTTGTTCCAGTTGATTGAGTGGGTGGGGTTTTCTTTGATGTGGTCCGAAACTGCTGATTTCCCGTCTTGTTTGGTCACTGAAGATTTGTGTTCTTTTATTCGTTTATTGAGGGGTCTTGATGTTTCGCCGATGTAATGTTTTTTGCAACTGCACTCCAACTTGTAGATTACACCTTTTGGCTGGGGTTGGGTGGTTTGGGCTTTTTTACCGGTCGCATTGATGTGATTCTTTAGTTTTCTGTTGGTTGCAAAGGTTGTCTGGATGCTGGCTCGTGTCTGGAGTAATCTGGCGACCTGGTGGCTTGTCTTGCCTATGTAGGGTAGAGTAATTCGGATATTTGGGCCCTCTTCTCTGATGGTACGTTGTCTCTGGTTTGGTTGTAGGGCTTGTTTTACAGTTTTTTCCACTAGGTGTTTGGGATAATCGTTGTACTTGCTAAACACGGTCTTGATGTGGGAGATTTCGTTGTGAAGGTCGGTTGAACAAATGGATTGTGCTCGTTTGGTTAGTGTTGAGATGATGGCTGTCTTTGTTTGGGCTGGATGGTTGGATCTGTAGTGGATATACTGGTCGGAATGGGTGGGCTTTCGGTATACGCTAGTTTGTAGGCCGGTTGGTGATCTGCTGACAAGGACGTCCAGGAAAGGGAGAGCGTTGTTGGTCTCAGTTTCCATGGTGAATTTTAGACGTTGATGCTGGGTGTTGAGATGGTTGAGTAGTGTGGTCGGGTCATCCGTTTGTTGAAGGGGAACGAAAGTATCATCCACTTTTCGTAGCCAGACTACAGGTTGGACAGGGGAGGTTTGGAGGGCCCGGTTTTCAAGGTCAGTCAGGTAGATTTCCGATACTATGGGTGACAGCGGGGAACCCATGGGGAGTCCGTGGATCTGTTCATAGAATGTGTCTCCCCACGAGAAGTATGTGGATGATAGGCAGCACTGTAAAAGCTGGATTATGCTGTTGGTCGTAAGTGTCGTGTTGTTGATCGGGTGTGCCTCCAACTTTTGTTTGATAACTTGTATGGCATCAGTGGTTGGTACATTCGTGAATAAGTCAACGACATCATAACTTACTAGTTGACATGGAGTGCTGATGTTCTGGATTTTGTTGCAAAATTCTGCGGAGTCCTTAATGTATGACGTGATGTAAACTGATGTGTAAATGTATCTGGTCTCTCCTGGATCCACTTCCTGTCTCCATGATCTGCAGTTGGCCCATCGGGGTCTTCTGCTCGGGTCGACGAATCTATTGTTGATGTCGATACCTGAATAAAGATGTCATTAACTCGAACAGATCCTCATGTCGAATTATTACGGAACTCTGGCTACATATGCTCTGACTACAACGCCACCTAGTGGTGTGCAGCGGCTATCGAAACACAACCAGACAAATTTCCCAGGCCTAAGGAGAGAGCACACAAAGTCTGACCCAAAAATATTTAACGGTTTCAGAGATATTCACGTTTAAAGTCGCGGCGGCGGCGGCGGCGGATCCGTTTCTCATAAAAACGTAAGAGCATCCACTTTGTGGAAATGCTCTAATTACTCCACAAATGTTCCCAGACAATATGTTGTAAAAAATATCGAGTCCGAACATAGGATAACTATTACTTTATCAGGCTGTTATCTTTCGCCATTCAAATAAGCACGGTTTGCGTGTAATCCCGATATGTTTATCACCCATTGTTCCGAGATTAGTGAGCCTACCGACCATGAAAAAACGCTACCTTGAGAGCATTGAAACTCTACCCGCTGAGCAAGAATTATCGGGTGCACGCCTAACTAACTGGGACCTAAATGTATGTGCTCATTAAGCCTCAATGGACTACATAGCAGTAGGCCTACGTGTGTGTGTGTGGGGGGGGTTTTCTTTCAGTAAAATATTTCTAAAGTAAAAATTTTAACACTGTTAAATGTTAAATTTCTGAAAGTTCATGATATCCATAAATCTGGATGAATCAGGAAAATACCATATAGTAGTAACGCTATGATCTGTTTGCCAGTATTCTTCAACACCATCCAGTAAACCATACAGGACAATTTTCGTGTCAATTTAACATTGATTGATGTCAGTAGACGATCTTTGATATTTTCTTCCCAGTGTTAAAAGAGCCTGCAAGCCTTTGAACTTTCCGGAGAAGAGATTTTATCACGCCTTTTTTGGATATTGTTTGATTTGTTTCTCTTTATTATTGGCTCACATAATCCAGTCCTGTTTGTTATTGCAAGGTATGGCCAAGCCTAGGTGTAAGGTATAATGTCCGTGAATTAGGTTTACTGAGATCGGGTATAAATCTGATCTGTATTCGTGATAATCAAGCGGCTCTGCAATGAACTCTTATTTATCTGTTCTATCGGTTCTAACATTGAAGATCAAGTTCAAGCAAAATGGAAAACGTACAATGTCTTCACTGTTTTAAAAAGCGGACTTTCGTCCGAATTATTGAACATGCCAAATTTATCCATCAGATATGGTCCCTCAATCGCCCCACCAAGCCCCTGCGCCCCCCAAAATGCCCGTTTTCTCTACTACTCACACCACCTAAAGCCTAGTTTACATGCCGACAGGTTTGAGACGACACCCTGCACGGCATATCTGGAGCAACAATGGTCCATCTTTCGGCCAAAAATGCGCTTGCGCACCTCTTAACTGTCCGCTTTTGCTACTACTTCTCGAGTGACCATGCACAGCATGACTTCATGTGCAGTCCGAACTACGTCAGTCGTACTTTACACATCAAGAGCTTCAAGATGATGCCTTGTACGGCCCATTGGGACCAAGAATGGTCCACCTAGGCCCATTTGAATGTATTTTCACTATTTTTAGTCCGTCTTCCGCATTTTATTTTTTCAGAAAAAAAAAATAGTTTTGCATGCAATCACCCATCACGTGACAGGCCTCGACGAGCGTTTCACGTTAATACCCTTTCCACCCCGTAGGAGACATATTCGCACAAGCAGTCCCATTTCACAGGCGTTTTCCCCGTGTTAACGTGTGAAGTCCATGATTCCCGTTTTCATTGTTCCAGGAAAATCCTAATTTTCACATCCACCCCGTCCATCACGTGACTCCTTCGCCATTCTCCACGTTGCCATAGCAACCCCAGGTTAAAGGTCAAATGTCAACAGTCTCCTCTCCATTTCATCCGGTCCTCCGCCGCCGCAGAAATGTTAAGAGATTTATTCTTTCTTTACTACTGCTGGTCATCCATATATTCTCCATCTCCAGTGCATTGTAATAGATGCTCCAGGTCGTCTCGCAAGCTGACCCAACCATCAAGTTTTACTTATTTACAGTCCGTCTGTTCCAACGAGGACTCGTAGCTGACCGAACAGTTGGAAAGGAGGATATAAATTTACTAATATTTGTTGAAAGAAAAATATTGAAGGTGATAAACCAAATAAACGAATAAAATATTCAACGAAATATGACTGAGATCAAAAGTGAACAATGGCAGTATACATTGGGCATTAACCCTCAACTTGACCTTCAAAATTTGCATATCACGTGACCTTTGACCTTTGCGTCAGCCAATCAGAAGCGAGTATTTTGACCGCGTCGTGTATTCTTTCGCGGTGAGATATGTATGACGTCACTTCCGGTCTGCGTGAATCGGGCGTGACCTATGCATGTACTGACTTGTATTTGGAGTTTTTCCATCACGGGGAGATCACGTGATAGTTCAAGGTCATATTGAATGATAGGAATGCATGTACTGACCTGTTCATCCGGGATTTACATCCGGGGACTTATATCCGGGTCCTTTAGCTGTGTGTTCCATACGGATTCTTGTACATCCGGGTTCACACGGGTGGAGGAACAGCCGGGTAGTTTAGGATTGACCTATATCCGGGTCCTCTAGCAATACCTGTAGTGTGTAGCATTACATACGGGTTCTTGTACATCCGGGTTCTTGTACATCCGGGGTCTGTCAGGGTGGTGTATAAAAGTGGGGATTTTCATGCGATGGCTTCATTCATTGCCCTGCCTACTTGACCGGAGCTACCTGACCAGCCTGAGCCAGCCTGAGCCTACCTGATGAGTGACCAGCCTACCTGAGGAGTGACCTGACCAGTAGGCGATACCAGTGGAGCCTGAAGCCAGACCGATAGCATGAGACGTGGAGAAGATTTTGCAGAGGATCCAGGAGCGCCTCCGGCTGAAGTCTTACCCGAAGACGAGCGTGTGAGTGCGTTGTACCGCCGTCACTGGAACACGCTACGCCGTTGTTTCCACCGTCATCGTCGCCTGTTGGATTTGCATAATTTTCGGTTGGAGCACCTCACGCATCTGCCTACTTACGCCGAGAACATTTTTACAGATCAGGTGACAGCCTTCAAATTGAATATGACATTTGGGTATATCATACGGCACAAAGAGACGGACCAACTGCGGTATTTCTACCCCATAAATAATTCCTGTGTGTTTGACCAGCCGTTCACGGTGGCGGATGCTATTTCTCTGGAGCCACTCATCGACCAACTGACTACGTTGGATCCATTGGAATGGGCCCGGTTGCAACGTCGCAACACCAAATGGACTGTAGAAATGGTGACGAACGTCACATTTTTCGTCACAAAATTGAGAAATCACCCCATCGGCGCTCCTGTTATTCTTCCGCCTTGGCTGCTCAATCGAAAAGGACTGTATGCGTTTGCGGGCGGCGCAAAGGGATCCTACAAAGACCGGAAATGTCTGTTTCGATGTTTGGCCGTTCATTTGGACCAGTGTAATCCTCGGCCTTGTGATAGAAATGCAACACTGTATTGGGAAGAGTATCTAGAGGCGCAAGACATTGACCCGCGGCAGTTCCGGGGAGTCCCATTGAAGTATTTGGGTGTCGTGGAAACACATTTCCACGTGAATATTTTTGTGTACCGTTTACTACCGAAGGAGGAGGAAGATACATTTGTGGCTGAATTGGTTCATCGCTCAACAGAACGGTATGCCTCTACGATGAAAGTCAATGTCTTCGACAACGGAGGGGTGAGTCATTTTTCCCTGATCCACGATATGAGCCTGTACGCGCAATCCTAGTTGTTCTCAATGCCATCGGGTGTTTGACCGTTCTTACCACTTACATCGGCACGAGAAGATTTGTGACAACGCCGTGAAACGCAAATTTCATGGTGGAGTGTACCATAACACGCCTACTATTTTCGAAGACCTGGCTGATGAGGGGATTGTCATACCACTAGAGGACCGTTATTTTCCCTACCGGGCGTGCTATGATTTCGAGGCCATTTTGGAACCCATGGATATTTTCTCAGCCAAAACGCAGTGGACACAGCGCCATATTCCCCTGAGTGTCAGCATTTCCAGCAACGTACCCGGCTATGACGCTGCACCCGTCTCTTTCGTGTCCACTGGGGACGCCCATGAGTTGATTACTCGGATGATGGAGTATTTAGAGGCAGTGAGTGCGGCCAGTACAGAACTGTTGGTGTCCAAGTTCCAGGACGTGCTGGACCAACTCGACGATCGTATTCCTACACCTGGTGTAGCCTTCAGCGACGATGAAGAGTCGGAGTCGGAGTCGGAGATGCAGGACATTCAGCCGGAGGCTGCACCCTTACCCAAGCCGTATGCGGAGAAATTGAAGTTGATCTTCCTGCAATACCTAGGCCAGTTACCTGTGCTCGGCTTCAATTCGGGGCGATACGATTTGAACATGGTGAAGGAATTTCTTTACCCTTACTTGGCCCAATCCGATACCATCAAGTCCGTCATCAATAAAACAACCACATGGCCCTCACTACGACATCACTCCATTTCCTGGATGTACGCAACTAGTTAGCTCCAAATTACAGCTACGATCAGTGGTTAAAGGCCTATGACTGTGCACAAACCAAAGGGAGGTTCCCTTACACCTATATGTCAACGCTCGACCGCTTGGAGGAAACACAGTTACCACCCCGGGACGCTTTCTTCGACGATCTGAAGCAAGTGAAATGTTCGGAAGACACGTACCGGGAACTACAGCAAGTATGGAACGACCAACATATGCAGACGTTGTGAGATTTCCTGGTGTATTATAACAACTTAGATGTGGTTCCATTCCTCGAAGCGGCCGAGAAAATGACCCAACTCTTTCGAGATCAAATGCACGTGGACATGTTCAAGGAGTGCTTGAGTTTACCGGGTTTTGCCCTTCGCCATCTTTTTCAAGATTGTTCCACGTACTTTTCACTCATTCAACAAAAAGACGAGGACATGTATGATTGTTTAAAGCAGTACATCGTCGGCGGACCCAGTCTTATTTTCCATCGTTATCACGAGAAGGACGTCACCACCCTTCCAGGTGGGAAACCCTGTGCCAAAATCATTGGATTCGACGCCAATGCCCTGTATCTGTGGTCCCACGCCCAACCTTTGCCCAGTGGTCATTATACGCGCTGGTTGGCGGAAGGTCAGCATTTCCGACCTGAACGTACGCCGTACAAGCATCTGGCTGACCAGTGGTTGGACTGGGAAGCCGATCGACGGGGAATTTCTATACGACACCAAACCAACGCCACAGAGAAGCGGATAGGAGATCGTCGACTCCCCGTCGATGACATTGGAGACATCATGGGCGCCTATGCTGAGCAACACGAATGCCTGCCTCGTCCTCGTCGGATGCTGATCGGGAGCATGTGGGGAGAAAAAATCTTACTGGGTACCCCGCTACTACAGGGGTACATGAGCCACGGCCTCGAAGTGACGCGAGTGTACCAAGTCCTTCAGTACGTACCGAACGACTGTTTTGCGGGGCATGCCGACATCGTCACATCTGCCCGTCGTCAAGGCGATAAAGATCCCAGTCAGGCCATTATCGGGGAATCCTGAAAACTCACGGGCAATGGTTACTATGGAAACGATCACCAACCAAGACAAGCATGTCAACGTGAATATCTGCACTACCAAATAAGCGCGCAAAAAGATCAACTCGCCACAGTTTCGGTCCGTGGACGTCATCGATGATGATACGTATTAAGTCAGTTCAGCCAAGAAGACCATTCGTTACAACCTTCCGCTCCAAATTGGATGTATGGTATACCAGGTGGCCAAGCTGAGGATGCTGCAATTTTTATATGATTTCATGGCGGTGTATTTCAACCCATCAGACTGGCAACTCATGGAGATGGACACGGACTCTGCCTACATGGCCGTCTCTAATGCGGATTGGGAGTCACTCGTCAAACCTGAATTACGTGCGCAGTATGAGGCGGAACGGGACCAGTGGCTACCTCGACGCGAGCATTACCAGTACGACAAGCGGACGCCGGGTCTCTTCAAGTTAGAGTGGAGTGAAGATGCCATGATCGCCCTGTCGTCCAAGACGTACTATTGTTACGGAGGTGATGGAAACAACAAGTTTAGTTGTAAAGGCGTCAACCGACGTGACCCTGCCATCGACAAAGCCCTCTACCTGAGCGTGCTGCAAAGCCAGGCCAGGGCGAGTGGCACTAACAGAGGATTCCGGGTCGTCGACCACCAGATGCGAACCTACATCCAGAAACGAGATGCCTTCACATTTTTCTATCCGAAACGGAAAGTCCTTCCCGATGGAGTCAGTACCACCTACCCGGACTTGTGAAACTTTTTGATAGTACGAGTTAAACTAGTACTGTAAAAATTAACATACACCTGTAAAGTCGGGATGGCCGAGTGATCTAAGGCGCCAGTCCTAAGTGCTGGTCTGCACAATGCAGGTCGTGGGTTCGAATCCTACTCCTGACAGTGTTGCCCAACTGTATTCTTTGTAACTCTACTGTATTGTTCACATTCTTTGTACATATTTTAACCATTCTTGTTCGCCTGAATATCAGTGTTGACCAACTGTATTCTTTGTAACTCTACTGTATTGTTCACATTCTTTGTACATATTCTAACCATTCTTGTTCACCTGAATATAAAAAAAATCAAAACGTCACTTGTGTTTTCATGAATTTTTTATTGAACATCAATGAACGTCAGAACAATAAGAACGCATTTAAGACAACCAGAGAAATGGGGCATGCACATTAAAACGAGAGGCCGCCCAGTCGTACACTAAGACATCACGATCTTCGGCTTGAAAATAATCATCAAACATCTGTACAATCGTTTGCATAGAATGTCCTCTACTCCGGTGAGTGAGATAAAACACACAGTACTGTCCGCATACACTACTCAAGAGTCCTTGTAATCTTTTAGTATTCCAACGCCAGACTGTAGTATATTCGTCCATGAACTGGGTCAAATCGGGATGCACGGGTGCAAGTCCGTAGGAATCAAAGTATTCTCCTTGGCCCAGGGCGTCCACGTATACAGCCACCCAATGTTCACCCGGTCGAGTACGGGGGTCTGTATTCAGAATGTAGGCCGCAGCGGTGGATGGGGTGGGAAAGACATTGCGTGGAAACACACCTCGAAAGGGTACCCAGGGATCCCGCTGGAGTATGGCGATGAGCTGCTCTATATCCATGACTCTAGCTGGCGTAGTCACACAGGACGTTTCTTTGCTGATCCACGGTGATGACGTTATCAAACTCGGCGTAGCAAATCACGTTAATGGTATGGGGTAGAGCTACCGAGAAACACAGTTCCAACCGTAAGTTTCCTTTCTTGAGCAAGGCCAGTTGATGATCGTGTTCCAAGATAGGGGTGAGGTCGAAGGCGAACGAAGTGTACCCACGGGCAAAGTCTCGTCGAGTGATGGTATTTCCTTCGTCCTGATTTTGTCCTGTGGCTGTACACAGGTTCAGGTAGCTCCGCACATAGTGATGGTGACCAACATCCGGTTGTAACGGCCGGGCTGGGATTTGATGGCCGGCCACGTGCAGTGCCACAAAGTTGATGTTGAAATGTTGAAAGTGGAACGGATTCTCTGTCCACTGGCCATTGAAACTGGTATTGGTGACACACGCCAGGGTAAGACGTTTAGGCAGATCCCCTAGAAATAAATTTTCACGATTGGCCATCATCGTACCTGCTGGCACAGAGAACACATTGGTCTGTACGCGTCGGACGGGGTACAGGGCTGGTATTTTCGATAAGGCTTCCATGTGACTCACCAGCACCCCCTGTTGCAAATCCATCGTACGGACAAACAGGGCTGCATCTTCTATGATGATCTTGTAATGGGCGGGATCTCCACCGGCCATCAAGGCGAAGGTGGGTGGGGAACGGATCAACTTGATCTTGATGGATACGCCGTTCATCATGTAGCGATCTTGCAGGAACAGATCGGCGTGCAGTCGTCCCATCATATCGACGGACCGGCTACCGGCTGTAAACTGTCTGCGATGGCCGAACCCGGTATTGGCAATGGTGGTCGCATCCATTGCTCCGGGTGTATCTCTGTAGTACAGTGGGGCTGACAAGTGGGTTTTTTTGGCATCTTCTCCGTACAACAGCGTCTAGATGTAGGCTCGGTACGGGTACGTATTGGTGGACGTACTGATGAGTTTATCGTTCAGACTGATATCCACCTGTTGGAACATCGAGTGCAGCCAGAGATTCACCGGGGCTACGACCGCGTCGACCGCGATGTCCGTCCCGTCTCCGTTCACCACTTTGGCTTTCACGTAAAAGTAGGTGTGGGCTAAATCCAGGTAGGCCGTATCTTTGTTTTCAATGGTAAATTGCAGCGGTCCCGTTCCCGTCAGGGTAGCCAGGGGCCGATGTCCTACCCAACGACCCTCGGCGACACTATTCTGTGTGGAGGGAATAGTCCACAAATCTAATTCACTGTTGGTAGACGGACACAACTCGGAGTGAATGAATGCCATTATGCGAAGATGTCTCTCTTCTTCTTCTGGGGTGTGCGTCGTCGGTGTGTTGGCTGTCGAATGACTCTCCCCTGTGACGGGGGTTGTCTTTTAAGGGCTTTGGCCACCAAGACGCTGTCTGCTTCTTTAGTCCGTCGTTTCAAGGCTTGTCGGGGTGCCGCCCCACTCAAGACATCACCGGCCACTTGCAGTCCACTGCGTACCGCTTGTTTGCCCACCGCTTTTACGCCACGTGTCACCAGAGGTAAGAACGTTTTGACGATGCTTCCCAGTATGTTTCCCAGCCCGTGACCTCGTTACATGCGTGCACCGCTAAAGACCGGACCTCCACCTCCCGTTTGTTTCTTGTAATAGTCGGCATAGCTGGCCGTATGGCACTGGTAAGGTACATACATTATACGAAGTGGGGAGAACGTGCTTGTCGGAAATGAAGTGTCAGCACCACTTTCCCTCGTTCGAATGCCACCGGGCGTCCCGTGTCATCTCTTATATCCACCGTGATCGTGTTGATATCGGTGTGTCGTACGGGTAGGTAGAGTATCTGGTTGAAACTCTGGGTGACTTGATCTCCATACTTCTTTCTAATGGGGACCACCCGTAACAGAGGTGTGTTGACATCTCTCACAATGTGGTTGTCGACCACGTCCGAGTAGACGTAGAGTCCGTACATACCACTTTCATATCCATCGCAATGTCGCCTTCGTCGGCGGTTGGGCCCGGGTAGACGGAATAAGGGAGGCCTAACATTTGCTGTAGGTTCGGAGTTTGACACTCACGTTGGGGCTGAGAAGGAGACAGGGCTTGTCGTTGTGTGTGTTGTAATCGAACTCCACATGATTCTTGAAGGGATAGGGTTTGATGGGTTTTGAATTATTCGTGACCACCCGTAGAGACTTATAATGCATCAGTGTTCTGAAGCCCTCCATGAACTCGTTCGGGGTATCGTATTGGCCTTCGGGTAGGGTCAGCCGGGTTACTTTGCCTTCGTAGGTCACCTCGTTTCACACGTCCTTGTCTCGCACGTTGTACCACGAGTTAGTGTATTGCATATCCACGAGTCCGCATTCCCATCGTCCAGGTAAATGCAACGGTTGCGGTAACTGTGTCACGTACTTGGACAAGGTGTTGTCAGGAAACACATCGAGCGAACTGTTACTGGGCAACGTGAGGTAAAACATGACGACTGAGCTTTTCTGCTTCTGCTCCTGGCTTAAATAGGGTCCCTAGTAGGGTCCCCTAGTAGGGTTCCCTAGTAGGGGTTCCAGGTCTTGGGAGCTTGTAGCTGCCGTCGTGATCGGCGCGGTGTGGCCGGCGTCGCATAGGTGTGAAAAGAACGTCCCCGCCGTGAGGGTGTTTTGGGAGGGGTCTGCGGTTGCCACTCACGTTCCCAGTTATGGGCGAGTCAAGAGGGTGCTTGCATCCAGTTCCACCGTTCACGATTTCCCACCAATTCTCGAGGGACGTGTGGGTCTTTCAACGCTCTAGCAAAGGCTTCCCATCCCGGCGGATTAGAGTGTTTGCGAGAACGTACCGTATCGTTGATCAGATCGGTGATATGAGACCCCGGGACCACTTGGTTTCGAATAAGCAGCTGCCCCTGATCGGTCCAACCCATATCAGGATTCTGTTTCACCCGGTCCAACAATAAACGAGCCTTGGTCTTGAATGCCTTAGGGACACTGGCCAACACATCATCTTCGAGCTGAGGTGAGGCGGAGGAGGTTGGTGGTGGTTGGTGGTCGTGGTGGTGGTGGTGTTGGTAGTGTGGGTAGTGTTGGACCACCCCTATATTAATCCATAAACGTCTTGTACCGGTTCAGCGTCTGAATTTGAATTTTCTCGTGATCGGGCAGTCGGCGTTGAAGTATGCTATTCATCTCTTCATCGAGGGACTGCAGTTGTTGTACTGTGGCAGGGACAGGGTAGGGTAGGGAGGTTCGACCAGCATCATTTTTTTCGTATGTTCCATGTTAGCGTCCCAAGATGGATCCTACTAACGGTCCCAGTACGGAGGCTGCTAATGGCGCGAGTAGTGCCCCGAGAAATCCACCTTGCTGTAACACCTGTTTCTCTTTCTTTAAACTCGTCTTCTTCACCAGCGTTCGGAGATCCGTCTTGTGCCGTTGCAATTTCCCTTTCTGCAGAGGACTGAGGGGAACATTCCCTTTTAACACATTATGAGCGACTTCACACAAGCACCGTACCAATCCCGCGTCCGCCGCGCGCACCAGGCCCCGGACCACCTCCGGTGGCGCGCTGCGTAACATGCGGAGCGCCGGCGCGAGTGTCCGTATCCGCGCAGACATGATGAGAAAGTGAATGGTTTGAAGTCCGCTCTTGTTCTTTTATTTGAGCGTGTACACCGTCTGGAACTCTCCGGGGAAAATGTGGGTCCGCAATTGAAGTGCCGAAGGTGTCCCTTGTTTCAAGTCGATGAGCAGGTAGCCGTGGGCCTCCTGGGTGGCGTCTTCAAAGGCTTCCCGAACAAAGGCCGTGTTTTTAGGGTACATCTGTTTCGCCTGGTGCATAACTTGTGACGCGTCTCTGAGGTTTTTGAACAACACCGCATACTGGGCATTCAAACTGATGTTCCTGTGCTCTTTGTTCTTACTGAAGAGATTTTGGACGATGTAGATGATACTCAGTCGACGATGATGACTCCCTTTGGTAAAAAACCGGGTGACTCGACTATCCGTTTCGGCCATCAGATCATCCACGACCAACAACGTGTCTTCTGGGGTATCCTCTGGGGGTAATCCTTCCACGAAGGTAAGTTCAGGCCTCCGTGCCAGTTCCTCGTAGGCAGGCTGACAAGCTCCATAACACCAAAGGATGCGGGCCACGGGAGGAGAAATGAGGGCTGGCTCCCCGATGAGACGTTGAACGAAGTGTGTTTTTCCCGACCCGGTCGGTCCAGCGATGAGACACGTGAAAGGATGCTGCCACCGTGGATCCATCCAGTTATTTGGCGTTTTGGGCTAAGCGTTCAGAGGCCCACCACCGTTGTTGCGGATCCCACCGTGGATCGTAGTCCGGGGGATACCGTTGCCGTGGTAATCGTGGTACAAGACCTACTACAGGATATGTCTCCCTGCTGAATGGAGTGACCGCTCCCCTCGTGAGAGGTGTACTCTTCGTGCCTAGAGTAGTGGTTGCGATGATCGGTGGTACCCTGCTGAAGATTGATGGCGGTGATTCCCTCGTTGGTAATCGTGGTACAATTACAACACATATAAGGGAAGTAGTAGTAGAAGACCTACTACCTTTTCCCTGCTCTCGGCTCCCGGAGCTCCCCTCGTGATGGGTGTACTCTTCGTGGGTAGAGTAGTGGTTGCGATGATCTCCTTGCTGAACGGAGGTGATTCTCTCGTGATGTTTCCCGGTGCTTCGAAGATGATGGTGTTGCTGTTGTTGTTGGTAGCGTATTGACGTTGAGGGGGTGAGAGGGTAGGTAGGCAGGCTATCAGGTACGCCAAGTCGTAGAAGACACCTCCAAATAAGACACCCAGAAGTGTTAGTATACACACGACAGTACCGACTTGTCCTTTTCGAGTACGCAGCAGTAAAGGAAGTTGTGCACTATCCATGGTACAACCCTAGACTGAAGGCTGTAGGAGACGTGAGGTAGAATTTATATCCGTTTCATGTCACGGGCAGAGACCCAAGAATTAAACGAACTGGGTCAACCTTGCCATTTGACGAAATGATAGGGGATACCACGTCGACGTTCCGTTTTCAAAATCTCCTCCACCGTGTAGTAGTCTTTCTGTGTTTTTACGACCGGTTGTAATTCTACCTCGTAAAACGTGCCTTGCAGTGTTTCTCCGTGTAGATCTTCCAGTTGATAGACGTTTGGGTTTCGGGGACTATGGCGAGCAATGACAAAATGCTCATCACTCCAGTTGGGCAAGTAACTTTTCTCAAATTGACCTCTGACTTTACTGATCCGTACCACATCTCCGCGTTTGTAACGGGGTGAAGACCCTTCTTCAGGAGGTGAGTAGAGCGTACGGCGCACTTGATGTTCGTTGCGTTCCGTCACATCGATGGGCGCCCGTTGGATACTGCGATGATAGGCTCGATTGTACCCTCGAACCAGTTGAGGTAGCACATCGATGTACCGTCGGGTGTTTTTGGCTGTAAAATACTTGTACATCCGACTTTTCAAGGTCCGATTGAACCGTTCCACCACAGAGGCTTTGGCTTCGTTGTACGTATGGAAGAAAAACACCTTCTGTTTCTTGAGAAAGGCTTGAAAGTGTCGATTGAGAAATTCTGTGCCTTCATCCGTTTGCAAATAGAGAGGTTTGCGATCTGTCTTGAAAATCTGCCGGAACGCCTGTACAAGATTCTCCTCTGTTTTGGTCCGGATGGGTACCACCCATGCGACCTTGGATAAAATATCGATACAGATCAACATGTACCGATGTCCATCATTGTGGGTAGCAAATCGACTCATATCGACCAAATCTGTCTGCCATTGTGCGTCTATGCCTCCTACGATGACTCGGTTACGGCGAAAATGCCGTCGGGCTGCTCGATGTAAGCTATAAGTGTCTTGGGTTTTTAACCATTCGCGAACTTCAGCTCGACTGATGCCTTGGGACTGCGCAGCTCGAGCGAGCGCTCCCACAGCGCTATAAGCGGCTGGACTGTCTGGATTGTAATACAATTCCGTTAACACCTTATCCACATGTGTTGTACCCTTATCCTTTCGGGTTTCCCTTCGGGTTTCCCTACGGGTCGCCCTACGGGTCTCCCGCTGGATGTCCCACCGGGTTCGCTTCATGATGCGACTGACGCTCTAGACTGTGTGGCCCCTATAGATATAGTACCTCATCGACAATGGGGACTACTTGTTCCAAAGCCGTCCATAGATCGGGGTCCAGGGAAAAACCACCGTCGTTCAGACAGATGAATCGAGCGAAAAAGGAGCCGCGGAAAATGTAGACGTCGTCACACAGGTGAATGCTATCGCCGTCGAGGTCACCCAACAACACCCATTTCAAGGTAGTCCATCCTTCCGGTGACAAAGAGACGTGCGCTTTGGGTTCAGGCGTACACCAACACCTAAGTCCGCTATCGATGAGGTCCACTCGTTTGGAGTACAACAATAGGGTGCAGCCAGGTGTAAGCCTCCACCACAGTCCCTTCTTTCACCTCGGGGTGTAGTAAGTCATCCACCTCGGGGAGTACATCTTTCAGTGCCATCCATAAGGGTGGACAGAGTGTGATATGGGTACCCCACGCTGTTCCAACCGGGAAAAAAAGAATCCTCTCCAGCAGTGCGTATGTGCACATCGACTTCCACGTGCATGAACTCCCTTTCGGGCTCTTTTCCCTGTAACAATCGTGTCAATAGAGTCCAGCCTGATAGCGATAACAAAATCTTCACCTTCTGCGGTGCGTCTTGGACCAGCTCCAGGTGATCGTCATTGACGATGAGGTAGACGTCGGACGTCAGTTGGATAACGCAAGCTCTGTTCCGCTCTCTGCCATGGTGGTGAATGAAAAGAAACGGCTAGAGAGGTCTGTCTATATAGAGTAGGTTAAGGGACAATAGGGCTCGAAATGCACTTGTACACGAGTCAGTAGTTGCATTGCCCCGCAAGGTCAATAGGGGTCGAAATGCGCTTTTATACTAATCCATGTGAAGACGTCCTCTTGGTATAATTATAGTCCGTACACGTTATAGCTTCCCACCCTTCGTGAAAGTCCGTGATCATTCGGTGGTGTAATGTTATTGGGTTAGGAATTCATTTAACCTAGGCTTTTTGCTAGTCACACCTTGGTGCAAAAAATGGGATTCTGGCGTTCACCCAGCAAGACTGTAGCCAACCCTTTGGACCAATGAACGTCCATTATTTCAACCCATGAGTAAGCCTGAACAAGAGTCAATGAGTGGGCTAAGCCGGTCTTAGACAGCCAATCGATATCATCCTGGGGTATTGTATGGGACTTCAATTTAACCTAGGAAATCGCTATTGAAAGCTCTAGTGTAATGGTGGGCCGTGTGCAACTACGGCATTTGGACCAATGAATATCCTTTATTTTAACCAATGGATTTGCCCGAAGAAGAGCCAATCGATGAGGTTCGCGCCTTTTAGACAGCCAATGGAGTTCCATCACATTCAGCATATCAACCCCGAACGAAGCGGGAAAAGTGCATTCAATCACAATCTTTTGTATTGCAAAGACCTCACCATGAACAACAGAGTAGCCAAGATGTCCACCAGCAAAGGCGCGACAACATGGAAGAGAGAACGAGAGGAGAGAAAAGCGTTGGCCAATGCGGTCAAAGAGTTTTGGCTCCAAGAAATAAAGACATGGACCCGGGAGAACACCAACATGACCCAACATGACGCCGCTAGCCGTCGGATTTACACCACCTCATTACCAGAGCGCCCACGAACTTAAATGGCGAAGACTTGTTGGACGCCTTAGAGGATTTGCTACAACAGCCCCAACCAGTCGTCCCCGAGATTATAGACGTGGACGCCCTGGAGGAAGAACGCCAGGCAGCTCCCTCCCAACAACAACAACAGCCCGGGGGCAGATAGGCAAGCCCCCCTCCAGAGACAACTGGATAAAAAAACGTGTCAACGTCCCTTTCAGGGTCAACCAGTCCTTCGAAAGGGGACTTTTTAATCTGCCACATTTCAATTTGACATCAGACTCACCATGTCAATCTCCTCTCCTCTATGCTTACCAATCTCTTCACTCTCCAAGTTACCCTAAAGTCCCTTTTCAGGGCCAACCCAATCCTTCTACCGTCCTTCATATTCGATGATGATTGCCAATCTCCAGCACCTAAAAAAAACACATTCAAATAGAGTGCATTCTATGACAATCCCAACACAACATACCCTTCAAAGTGTACCATGACCCATGTGCTAATTTACGACCGCGTGGGCGTTTACACTCGTTTTTTTCCGGGACTACTCGGTGTATCTATCAGACTGGCATATTACTGTGTAACTTATACATTCATAGTAATAGTGGGTGGTAGTGTTAGTAGGAAGTTCCCATTCACTAGGTGTTATTTACCTAGGTGTATGCAAGGTGTAGGAGCTCGTGCTTTTTAGTTAGAAAGCTCCTCTTTCGGGGGGTATGGGTGGCCCTGATAAGGGCCGTATGAGTTGTAATGATTACAACGATTGGAGCAGTTGTCTCTTGGCGCATAGGGGACATCCTAGCGGGACGAGTGCACACGGGACGGGTATGCAACATGGTGTGGCTCTCCCTGCAAGTTTGCTGATACAGCAGGCACATAACGCTTGGTGTCCACCGTCTGTTCTTTGTCTTCTTCTCTCAACAGATTGTCTATAATCTCCTCCAGCCAACCCTCGTTGGTACTATTGTCTTGTGAAGTCACTTGGGTGTCGACGAATTCACCTGTTGTGTAGTCAAGATATTGCTGATGTTGTTGCGAAACTTCGATATCAATCAATTCACCCGTTGCTTCGTATAGATATTGCATGTTGCTTCGTCTAGCATCAGTCATGAAGTGGTTGGCATGAATGTGTGTAGCAGACGACCGACGAACCCGGCTGAGGGCGCGCGGACGTCAGCGAAATTTGTCTGGACATCATGGCCAGAAAGAAAAGACAAAATGATCTGTGCTTTCTACAAGATTTGGACTAAATATTTAGTAAACACGAGTTGAGATCTAAAACAACTTTAAATTTATACCTTGGTATGTTATCGTGTAACCCTGAAAATTTCATAGAGCTAACGGCTGCATAAATATTTATTTTTTTTCATTTTCCACGTTTCAAAAGCCCAATTTCACCTGCACGGCTGTGTTAAAAGTACGGTAAACTTGAAATAAATGGACTTACGGCTCTTAAAACACTTTAGGTGTCGCCCCTTACGACGTTAGTGTGTCATTGTAAAAAAATTCGAGCGGTTTATAGATGGGGAAATGTGATTTTTTTTATTTCCAACCCTCTAGTGTGAAAACAACCATTGACACCCATAGCTGTATTCGGTCCCATACTCTAAACAGTTTCCATCACGCAGCGAACACGTGAACACTACATGTACAAGGATCCGTATGTACACGGATGTAAACAAGTCCCCGGATGAATAAATAGATACAGGCATTCCTATCATTCAAAATGACCTGTACATGTAGTGTTCACGTGATCGCTGCGTGATGGAAACTGTTTAGAGTATGGGGCCGAATACAGCTATGGGTGTCAATGGTTGTTTTCACACTAGAGGGATGGAAACAAAAAAAAATCACATTTCTCCATCTATAAACCTCCCGAATTTTTTTAGAATGACACACTAACGTGGTAAGGGGCAACACCTAAAGTGTTTTAAGAGCCGTAAGTCCATTTATTTCAAGTTTACCCTACTTTTAACACAGTCGTGCAGGTGAAATTGGGCCTTTGAAACGTGGAAAATGAAGAAAAAAAATTTATTTATGCGGCCGTTAGCTCTATGAAATTTTCAGGGTTACACGATAACATGCCAAGCTATAAATTTAAAATTGTTTTAGATCTCAACTCGTGTTTATTAAAAATTTAGCCCGCTTCCAAATCTTGCAGAAAGCACAGATCATTTTGTCTTTTCTTTCTGGCCATGATGTCTAGACAGATTTCGCTGACGTCCGCGCGCCCTTAGTCGGGTTCTCTACGGTAGAGAATAAAAAGCGGGCTGTCGGTCGTCTGCTACACACATTCATTCCAACCACATCATGGCTGCTAGACGTGCACTGTTCGACGCAATGAACACGACTGATGAAGCTTTGGTCCAAAGTCATAACGCTACACAGGCTGGCGCTGTGAGGGACCAAGCCCTGGCGCAGGGACTACATGATGCTAGACTAATGCCCCCGATCAATCGAGTACTCACTCGGGACGGAGAATTGCGGGAACTGAGCAGACGACAAGATATACAGATAGCCGACACTCTGGATGCGGACGACGATGATATTACAGACATAGATGAAGACGAAGAAGATGTACAGACGCCACATCGTCCACAAATAGGATGGTTAAACACACGCAGCCCACCAGCAACTACAGCTGCTACCACAACGACGGCTACCACATCACCACCCGAGGGGACCCAGTTGGTACAGCTAAGACAACATCTTCAAGACGTGGAAGAGGAGAAGGCTAAACTACGCTTCCGACTGGTTAACGAGATAAGGAAATCTACATGCACCATCTGTCAGGACGCTGAGACGGGGTACGCCTTTTCCCCGTGTGGACACCTAGCCGTATGTGGTCCTTGTCTTCTAAGCTTCTTAACCAATGCGGAGTTCTGCGACTGCCCAGACACAGGAGACTTTCATGTGGCTTTACGGTGCCCTGTATGTCGGGGAAACGTATCTAGAGTGAAAAGAATCTACCGGTCGTAAACTGATGACCAACCCTCTGTACTCCCTAACGGCCCTTTGCAGGGCCAACCCATACTTGCGCAAGAGGAACTTTCTAACTAAAAAGCACAACACCAACTCCCACACCTTCCCCTGCATAGAGTGAACACTGACACACATTAGTTGAATTTCTAATATTTATTAACAGTAGAATGAACATAAGAGTTTCCCATCAATGTGTGAACCCGCATGGAACACACAGCTAAAGGACCCGGATGTAAGTCCCCGGATGTAAACCCCGGATGAACAGGTCAGTACATGCATTCCTATCATTCAATATGACCTTGAACTATCACGTGATCTCCCCGTGATGCAAAAACCCCAAATACAAGTCAGTACACGCATAGGTCACGCCCGATTTACGCAGACCGGAAGTGACGTCATACACATCTCACCGCGGAAGAATACACGACGAGGTCAAAATACTCGCTTCTGATTGGCTGACGCAAAGGTCAAAGGTCACGTGATATGCAAATTTTTTAGGTCAAGTTGAGGGTTAATGCCCAATGTATACTACTAATGGCTGCTGTTAAGGGAGTAGAGGACGTTCATTTCTAGAGGTTGAATTTTTTTTTAAATTTCAGTATTTTTTCATCAGGATAAGAGAAGATGATCCACGGAAAAAAACATAGTGGGTCACCATACTCATTAAAAAAATATGGTAGCCAAATGCATGTATACCACTTCAAAGCCATAATACTGAATAATATTTTCTTATTTTATGCTCAATAGATCAAACTTCCCAATGTCAAATTTCACCATTTTGCTATATATTACTAAACACATATAGTGCTTGTTGAATATGTAATAAAAACAGGGGGACACCATACTTTCTTAGAAAATATCAGCTGTATAACCGATAAACTGAGCCTTTTCAGTCCTATTTCCAGGAGGGGTGGGGGCGTGGAATCGGGGTGGGTGTGGGGAATATTATTGAAGTTTCATTTATTAGCCATTTACAAGTTTCCTCTTTATTGAAAGTGAATTAGAGCGAATTTTGGGGGATTCCAGAGGAATAACTTTCAACCTCCGGGCCACTTTACACCTTCCTACCGTTGAATCTAAAATGCCATTTTTTTCGCCAGTCCTATCACACTATCGAACCACCAGTAAAACGCATAAATGGTTCTGTTGTCTTTTGTTGACTTTTTCCCCATTTCGAGATGTCTGGGTACTTTGTTTGGAAATTCAATTTGTTTTGGAAAATTTGACAAATCACCATGTTGTAGCCCCATATCAGGGAAATGAACGTCCTCTAGGCCTACTCCCTTAAGAGCTCTCATGAGTGCTTTGCACGTTTGTAACGGTTTATCAACCAAGGTCCAGTTGACCTTCCAGTCAACTTTGGTACCGTATAGCAAGTAGCAGGCGAATTTACTATTCAATTAATCATCAACACGGACTCGTGTGCTTTTTTCCTTCTGCTTGATGCGTGTGGATTTGATGATGAAGGATCGGCAGCCTACTGAATGTTGTATATGTAAGCTTTGCTGAAGGCTATACTACATTCGTGATATTTCATTTCCGGAAATCACTTTAATTTTTTTCCTAGTCAGTATTTTACCATAGCCACGTTTTAATTTCCAGAATGAGGAGTGATATTAGTTTCATTTTTCTAGTCAGTATTTCACCAGGGCCACGAGATATAGTCCATGATACAAAGTTTGATATTCTACACAAGTGTTATTGTGATATTTTCAGTAAAAGTTTAATTTTCACAGTCATGAAACAAATGTGAAAATAGAACCATAAATCTATATACATTGTGTTCAGATTTGCTTCCGGGAAAACGCGTAAAACGCATCTCCGGCAACCGGAGACCCCGGAGCTTCCGGAGCCTAGGCGGCCCCTGGACCCTCGCCTGTCCGGCTTTGAGGATCGCTCATTTTAGCTTTGTGTAAATGAATCACTATCATATTGGTTCTAATGTTCCATGATGTAAAGCTCATCGTTTTTTACGTGTTTATTTTTTATGTGTTAAATATAACTAGAAAGGCAAATGGATTCAGGCATGAAGTATGATTTTTTCAATATCGATGAGTGCTTACAAATGCGAAACATACGTGAAAATAGAACCATGAATCTGCATACATTATGTTCGAATTTATTTCTGGGAAAACGTTTAAAATGCATCTCTGGAAATCTGGAACTTCGGAGCTTCCGAGGCCTAAGGGGCCCGTGGACCCTCACCTGTTGGGCTGTGAGGATTTCCTTGTTTTATCTTTGTGTGAATGAATCGTATCGGTAGGCATATTGGTTTCTCTCCCAAGAACTAAAAGTCATCGTTTTGTATGTTTTAAATATAACTAGAACGTCAAATGGATGCAGGCATGGGGTGGGGTTTTTTCAATATCGATGCATGCTTATAATTGCTAAAATAAAATCGTGAAAATAGAATCATAAATGTGAATGCAGTATGATCAGTTTTATTTCCGGAAAAACGTTCAGATCGCATCTCCGGCAATCTAGGACCCCGGAGCTTCCGGGGCCTAGGCGGCCCCTGGACCTCCGCCTGTTGGGCTGTGATAATGCCCCCCCCCCCATCCCACTACTTTCAATTACGTTCCGACGCCACTGCGGTTAGTCTACTAGGTATATCGGCCCAAATCATTATTATTGTGTTTTCAAGATGACAAAAGAATAAAATATAATACTGATATTTGACAAATGATGTGTTAGTTTAATTTTTGGAAATCGATCAGAATGCATCTCAGGTCATCTAAGGGTCCCAGAGCTGTATAATATAACCCTAAATCTGCATATATTATATTCAGATTTAATTCCGGGAAAACGGTTAGAACGCATCTCCGGCTATCTAGGACCCCGGAGCTTCCGGGGCAGTAGTATAGTAAGGACCGCAAGCCTCATATTTTCCAGGGAGATAACTCTTGGTGCCCTCTTTTCCAGGTTAAAGGTATAGGGAACTCCCCGCCATCTCCCCAAAGAGACCGAAAGCTACCTCCAACACAGGAGAGTTCCAATATAGGGGGCGCCACCAGCTCAAGGTCACTATAGTTCCGGCAAAGGGCCCCTGGGCATGTATTCTTCCGCGGTGATGCGGTCTGGTGGTGATGCGGTCGCTGGAAAAAGCTTCCGCGGAGAAAAAGTAGTCCCCAGACTTCAAATACGCTGCATGGTTCGATTGGGTCGAGTGAGGTATCAAAGTGAAGCATTCGTGAAGGGGCATCCAGTCATGGGTGGGTGTATGTAAAATTAGGATTTTTTCCCGAAACTATAAAAAGCGAAACACGGACTTTACCCCTAAAATAGGGGAAAACCCCTATCAACTCTAGCCAAAAGGACTAATATCGGTCCCCGGGCTTATTTGGACCTGCCTATCAAGTCAATGGGGTGGGTGCATGTAAAATTAGGATTTTTTCCCGAAACTATAAAAAGCGGAACACGGACTTTATCCCTAAAATAGGGGAAAACCCCTATCAACCCTATCCAAAAGGGCTAATATCGGTCCCCGGGCTTCTCTGGTCCCGCTACATTTGTTCCTACGAAGTAGGCTACAGATCGCAAATTGTCCCGTAATGAGTGAGTCAGTCAGTCCATCCGAATCCTTTCGTCGGCAAAATAAGGAGAACCGTTGACATTATAACCTTGATTTTTGGCATGAACGAGCATTAGGGCATTGTTACCAGCTAGTTCTGATCTGAAATAATTCTGATTAAAATTAGATTTATAATTAACACTTCAGTATATTGTTATAGATCATACGGAGAAAAGTCCGATCATTTAAGCGAGGGAAACATGACACCATGGAATTTGGGAACAGCCCTGGCATGCCTGGTGCTCTCTCGCTGTTGAATTCAACCGCAAGATCTGAGGACAGCGACCTCAATACAGCTGAGCGAACTATTTATAGACGGAGGCTGGTGAAACCCAGTATTAATGCGTTTAACTCCGAGTCTATTCAACTGCTTGATGTACCAGGGCCGGATCACTAAATGACCATGTAAATATATAAATACCCAGAATATAATCTTGCTCAATCTCACAAAAGGCATGTTATAAAGAGAACCTATGGCTGTTATGGAAGGTTGTACATGTACCATATTATGATGAAACGTACCGTAGGGGAGGGTCACATCATATCTCAATGAAAATGCGATCGAGTCCTAATGCCTACTCTACTTCGTAGGTCCTGTGACGTTAGTCACACTGCTCATGTTTATGAAATAAACAACAAATTCAATATTTGGTAATGCTACTGGGACCGCGCTTTTATTCCAACATCACCGTTGGCAACTACCATTCATGTTACACGTTATTTCCAATTACCGATATCATCACTATCTACAATTTCCTCAAAAACACACACAGAATACAATGATCGACAGCTTTATAACATTAATGTGTAGCTTTATATCTTAGTGACTAATAATGATAACGTCACAGTTATATCATGTTACATTTATAAACAACATAAAAGCAAAGATAAACGCCTACCGCCGGCCAGGAACAACCCCCGACCACAATTAGTCATGTAAGGAGGAAACCTGCCCCCAACCCATTGCGGCCCGGCAAACTCTATGGGAGTAGAGTGGTTATTTATATCATCAGTCATTTGTGCGTGCCTACCACATACATTATACAATATCATACTTGAACGTTTATCCACACATATGATTGACATGAATGTTTTTTATAACACGTTGTCCAGTATGTAGTTTAACCAATTCTATAATTCCACCGTCGAAAATGTTAATAATTATCTGAATCGATCGATAAATAAAAACCTATATCTTAGTGCATCTATGCAGAACAATCTTACACCAACACTCCAACTAATAATAGTCTGTGATATCAATTATTGAGCGGATGAATATGCAAATACGTATATAAAGAATTCTCGTACTATATTTCTAATCGATGGAAAAACCAATGTTTCCATCCACCAGCATTTGCAGCCAATAATAATAACTAACGTTTTCACCTAATTAAATTCCAATTTTTGTAAAAAAATTAGCAGCACGGTCCCAGTCATACGTGCTGAATGAAAACCACATCAATTACACCTAGTTTAATACCTTCCCCCAGGGCGGGAAGAAACCGCCCTGAGCAAGCTCAATTGTTAAACAGAACAATTGCTTTCCTAAACACATTTCACCAACCAGAGAAAGCAATTTCTCTCTAATTCTTACTTCAACCGAGAGAAATAATGTTTATTGGGACCTGCCTATCAAGTCAATGGAGTGGGTGCATGTAAAATTAGGATTTTTCCCCCAAATTATAAAAAGCGGAACACGGACTTTACCCCTAAAATAGGGGAAAACCCCTATCAACCCTAGCCAAAAGGGCTAATATCGGTCCCCGGGCTTATCGGGGCCTGCCTATCAAGTCGATGGGGTGGGTACATGTAAAACTAGGATTTTTTTCCCAAACTATAAAAAGCGGAACACGGACTGTACCCCAAAATAGGGAACTTGAAAAACCCCTATCAGCTCTAGCCAAAAGGGCTAATATCGGTCCCCGGGCTTATCGGGGCCTGCCTATCAAGTCAATGGGGTGGGTGCATGTAAAATTAGGATTTTTTTCCGAAACTATAAAAAGCGGAACACGGACTTTACCTCTACAATAGGGGGTCTGTATTATACAATATAAGAGAAAATGCCTGTATGGGGTATGGGGATGGTCAATTTTTTTCGTGGGCTTTACTATGGCTTGTGGGGTCACGTTTTTCTCGTCTCGCCAAGAAAATGACAATGGGAAGGGTCCCGGAGCGAATCGGTGAAATATTTGGAAAAAGTCACCGAGGTCTGTATATAGGCTCATACTGGCTATATGGGGGGAGGGGTGGTCAATTCTTTTTTTGTGGGTGTTACTATGGGTTGTAGGGTCTCGTTTTTCTCGTCTCGCCGAGAAAAACACAATGGGAGGGGTCCCGGAGCGAATCGGTGAAATTTTTGGGAAAAGTCACCGAGGTCTGTATATAGGCTCATACTGGCTATATGGGGGAAGGGGTGGTCAATTTTTTTGTGGGTGTTACTATGGGTTGTGGGGTCTCGTTTTTCTCGTCTCGCCGAGAAAAACACAATGGGAGGGGTCCCGGAGCGAATCGGTGAAATTTTTGGGAAAAGTCACCGAGGTCTGTATATAGCCCCATGTAGTCCTATACTGGCTATATGGGGGTATAGGTTCAACCTGGGAAATTCACACACGTTCATTGTGATATGGGTTGTTTGGATTTGTTTTCACGTCTCGTCATTTAGAACACGATGGGAAGGGTCTCGGAGCGCAACGGTGAAATTTTTGGAAAAGTACCATATAGCCCATATAGTCCCATACTGGCTATATGGGGGTATAGGTTCAACCTGGGAAATTCACACACGTTCATTGTGATATGGGTTGTTTGGATTTGTTTTTCACGTCTCGTCATTTAGAACACGATGGGAAGGGTTTCGAAGCGAAACGGTCAAATTTTTGGAAAAGTACCGGGTAGGTCTGTATATAGGCTCATATAGCTCCATACTATATATATATATGGGGGTATAGGTTCAACCTGGGAAATTCACATACGTTCATTGTGAAATGGGTTGTTTGGATTTGTTTTTCACGTCTCGTCATTTAGAACACGATGGGAAGGGTTTCGAAACGAAACGGTGAAATTTTTGGAAAAAGTTCACCGAGGCCTGGGTAAGCTCATAGGCCTATACTGCATGGCTATGGGGGTATAGGCTCATACTGGGTTGACGTTTTGGGGTCTAGGTGAGCCCCTAATGATCCTATGGTGTCGTATGAGGTCTTGTTTTGAAGCTCTCGCGGAGGAGCATCCGACTGCAGTAATGGTTCGTCCGTTTTCAATATTTTGCGCATGCGCAGTTTGGCCGTAGTATAGAAAGCAGGCATTTAGGGGGTACGTGGGGTGTGTTTGGGGTAGAGATGGACTGCTATGGGTCTGCATGGGTCGTGGGAGGTATCAAAGTGAAGCGTGTGGGCGGTAGACTCAGAATGGTTGTTTTTAAGTGCAAGTCTCGTCAATCTGCGCATGCGCAGTTGGTTGTAGTGAGTAAAGTTGCCATTTTGGGGCAGTACAAGAAGGTATTTGGGGTAGAGATGGACCATCCTTGGTCCGAATGCGTCCTGGGAGGTGTCATTTTGTAGCTCTCGGGGTGTAGACCCCGATTTGGGGGCTTCCCACGTCACCTGTGACGTCATCGGTGACGTCATCAGTACGAGTAGTAGCGAAAGTGGGCATTTTAGGGCACTGTAGGATGATATTTGGGGTAGAGAGGGACCATCCTTTGTCTGAATGCGTCGTGGGAGGTGTCATCTTGTAGCTCTGGGGGGCACATCCCGATTTGAGGGATGTTCACGTCATCTGTGACGTCATTGGTGACGTCATCAATACGAGTAGTAGCGAAAGTGGGCATTTTGGGGCTGTGAAGGATGGTATTTGGTGTAGAGATGGACCATCCTTGGTCCGAATGCGTCGTGGGAGGTGTCATGTTGTAGCTCTCGGGGTGTACACCCCGATTTGAGGCATGTCCGCGGCATCTGTGACGTCATTGGTAACGTCATCAGTACGAGTAGTAACGAAAGCGGGTATTTTGGGGCAGTGAAGGAAGGTATTTGGTGTAGAGATGGACCATCCTTGGTCCGAATGCGTCGTGTGAGGTGTCATCTTGTAGCAAAGTCCGCCAACACCAAACTCAATGCTTCAACGCCCTGGTGAAATAGCTCAGCTCTGATTTTCTAGATATTCCATGGAATTGTCACTCATTCTTCGAAATGCAGTGACGTCCGTCGTTACGCCTTAACAGATCGGAGAGAGTACAACAACTACAACAAGGATGAGACATGAGAGAACAACAACAACAAGAAGTTATATAGTTTATTCTCCCCAATGTTACATCATACCCACGCTGGGGGAGCCGCGTTGGGTATATTTACAATTCAAGAAGACTCTTGTCCAATCAGAGGCCACCATTTGTATCTGTCATATTCGTTCCTGTCCGTTAGATGTATTCTTGTCCAATCAGAAGTCTCCATTTCAGAAAGTTCCATCTTCGGTCATGTTCGCTTTGAACCGTTTATTCTAATCATCGTCGGGCAGCCCAGGATACCGTTGAGGCAACATATCCTCAGATAGTTGTTTGTGCATTCTGAGTATCTATCAGTACATGGGTGAATACATTCACCCGATGGGAAGATTCCGTAATTTGGTCACGAAGAACGTAACATTGGTCACCCTCTCCACTGTCCACTTGGTGTTGGGGCGTTGTTGTTGGGCCCATTCCAAGGGATCCACGGTGTCCAGTTTCTCCAGCATCGCCTCTAGCGACGCCCGGTTAATGATGGTAAACGGTTGGTCAAATACCCGGATGTTACTGCTCGGGTAAAAATATCGGACTTGATCTGTGTCCTTATGCTGTAGGACATAACCAAACGCCAGATTCAACTTGAAGGCCGTAGTTTGATCGTTGAAGATGACTTCCACGTAGTTGCGTAGAGGGGTGAGGTCAGTCAGTCGGAAATTGTAGATATCTTGAATAGGGCGATGACGGTGCCGTATCATGGGCCAATGGCGCTGATAGATGTCACTCGCTGGATGGGCGTCCTGTAAGAGATCGCTGGGAACATCCACCGCATCTTCCAGAAAATGTTCGTTGTTGTCAGGCGTATGACTGGGAACAGTAATGATAGGGACCGGCTGGATATCTAGGCTCTTCTGAACTGTGGGTATAGACGGGCTCTCCGTGATCGCATCACCAGTGGCATTCGTCTCCCCGGGCTCATCTTTACTAGGTCTGACCCTCATGGGTGCCTCTTTAGTGGAAAGTTGTCGGTCATACCGTGGTGATGGACTATGAATCAAACGTTGGTGCTGTCTTAACTGACTGGGTCGTTTGAAGAGTTGACCACAACCGTTACATTGTTCCGTCGCGCCCTCGTGGAATGAGCGTTCGTGGCGCAGTAAATGATCCTCCCGATTGAATGACCGTGCGCAGGTTGTACAAGTATACCGAGCATCGTTGTGGGTGGCGGCTTCGTGGCGTCGTAAATTATCTAGATGAGTAAACAGCATCTGGCAAGTTGTGCAAGAGAACATATCGGCTGTGGATCTGGAAATGATGAATGCCGTAAAAATTCCCACTTTTGTACGTTTTTCCGTGACATTCGTGTCTTTTCGGCAACCTCCGTGTCTCTTCGGTCACCTCCGTGTGTTTTCGGTGACGTCCGTGACTCTTCGGGCACCTCCGTGTCTCTTCGGTAACCTCCGTAACATCTTCGGTCATCTCCGTGTCTCTTCGGTCACCTCCGTACCGTCAACGATCAGCATGTAGACATATAGAGTATGTACGGCATGTTATGGTATTCATCAGTGCATGAGTGACGCATTCAGCCGATGGGGTGGTCGGTCAGCTTGGTAAAGAAAAACGTAACATTGGTCACCCTCTCTACGACCCATTGTGTGTTGGGGCGTTGTTGTTGGGCCCATTCCAAGGGATCCACGGTGTCCAGTTTCTCCAGCATCGTCTCTAGCGACGCCCGGTTAATGATGGTAAACGGTTGGTCAAATACCCGGATATTACTGCTCGGGTAAAAATATCGGGCTCGGTCTGTGTCCTTATGCTGTAGCACATAACCAAACACCAGCTTCAACTTGAAGGCCGTAGTTTGATCGTTGAAGATGGCTTCCACGTAGCTGCGTAGACGGGCAAGGTCGGTCAGTCGGAAATTGTAGATATCTTGAATAGGGCGATGACGGTAGAAACAGTGCCGGATCATGGGCCAATGGCGCCGATAGATGTCACTCATTGGATGGTCTTCGTGTAACAGATCGCTAGGAATATTTATGGGTTCGTCCACGAAGTGTACTTTGCCCTCCACGTCGTACAAAATCTGGCCCAAGGTCTTGTCGTCGGAATTTGACTGTTGAATTAGGGCGACATCATGATCGGCCCTCGTGCGATGGGTGGGAGTTCCCCCTGTCTCGATATTGGTGCCTCTGGGCTCTTCTACCTGCAAACGTGGCTGCGGAACAGGGTGTCGTGTGCGTTGGTGTCGCAGCAACTGACTGGTCAGTTTGAAAAGCCGACCACATTCTTCGCATGGACGCTTGGGTACTTCATGGCGTGCACGTGTGTGGCGTTGTAAATGATCCGGGCGCTGAAACGACAGTGTACATATCGTACAGCTATACCGGGCGGTTCCTTCGTGCTTGGTAGCCTCATGGCGGCGCAAGTCGTGCAGACGAGTGAATGATTTCGAGCACGTAGTACAAGTGAACATCTTGGTGGTTGACAGAGTGTCTGATGAAACGGCCAGGCCGCTTCCCTTTTATAGCACGCTAGCTGGTATCATGTTCGGGCACCTCCGTGTCTCTTCGGTGATCTCCGTGACATCATCGGTGACCTCCGTGTCTCTTCGGGCACCTCCGTGACATCTTCGGTGACCTCCGTGACATCTTCGGGCACCTCCGTGTCTCTTCGGCCACCTCCGTGTCTTTTCGGGAAGTGACCGAAGGGACTCGGAAGTGAACGACATTGTGGGGAAAACCCCACAGACAGGTCAGTACATGTGCTATCATGTTCACACGTGACCGGAACTGACCTTTGACCCCGGCGCGCAATTTTATCCGGTATTGTTAGCGCGCGCCGGGGTCAAAGGTCAGTTCCGGTCACGTGAACGGAAGCGGAAGTGACCTCACAGCGGTCATATGCAAATGTCACTTCCGAGCTCTGAGCTCCACACGCTTTGAGCTCCAAGAGCTCCGATCCAAGAGCTCTGTCACACGGGAGCTCCCACCACCACCACCACCACCGAGCGAGGTCCGCCATCTTCAGTCCGTGTCTTTTCGGTGACGGAGTGTGAACATGATAGCACATGTACTGACCTGTCTGTGGGGTTTTCCCCACAATGTCGTTCACTTCCGAGTCTCTTCGGTCACTTCCCGGAAACACACGGAGGTGCCCGAAGATGTCACGGAGGTCACCGAAGATGTCACGGAGGTGCCCGAAGAGACACGGAGGTCACCGAAGATGTCACGGAGATCACCGAAGAGACACGGAGGTGCCCGAACATGATACCAGCTAGCGTGCTATAAAAGGGAAGCGGCCTGGCCGTTTCATCAGACACTCTGTCAACCACCAAGATGTTCACTTGTACTACGTGCTCGAAATCATTCACTCGTCTGCACGACTTGCGCCGCCATGAGGCTACCAAGCACGAAGGAACCGCCCGGTATAGCTGTACGATATGTACACTGTCGTTTCAGCGCCCGGATCATTTACAGCGCCACACACGTGCACGCCATGAAGTACCCAAGCGTCCATGCGAAGAATGTGGTCGGCTTTTCAAACTGACCAGTCAGTTGCTGCGACACCAACGCACACGACACCCTGTTCCGCAGCCACGTTTGCAGGTAGAAGAGCCCGGAGGCACCAATATCGAGACAGGGGGAACTCCCACCCATCGCACGAGGGTCGATCATGATGTCGCCCTAATTCAACAGTGAAATTCCGACGACAAGACCTTGGGACAGATTTTGTACGACGTGGAGGGCAAAGTACACTTCGTGGACGAACCCATAAATGTTCCTAGCGATCTGTTACACGAAGACCATCCAATGAGTGACATCTATCGGCGCCATTGGCCCATGATCCGGCACTGTTTCTACCGTCATCGCCCTATTCAAGATATCTACAATTTCCGACTGACTGACCTCACCCGTCTACGCAACTACGTGGAAGCAATCTTCAACGATCAAACTACGGCCTTCAAGTTGAATCTGGCGTTTGGTTATGTGCTACAGCATAAGGACACAGATCAAGTCCGATATTTTTACCCGAGCAGTAACATCCGGGTATTTGACCAACCGTTTACCATCATTAACCGGGCGTCGCTAGAGGCGATGCTGGAGAAACTGGACACCGTGGATCCCTTGAAATGGGCCCAACAACAACGCCCCAACACCAAGTGGACAGTGGAGAGGGTGACCAATGTTACGTTCTTCGTGACCAAATTACGGAATCTTCCCATCGGGTGAATGTATTCACCCATGCACTGATAGATACTCAGAATGCACAAACAACTATCTGAGGATATGTTGCCTCAACGGTATCCTGGGCTGCCCGACGATGATTAGAATAAACGATTCAAAGCGAACATGACCGAAGATGGAACTTTCTGAAATGGAGACTTCTGACTGGACAAGAATACATCTAACGGACAGGAACGAATATGACAGATGCAAATGGTGGCCTCTGATTGGACAAGAGTCTTCTTGAATTGTAAATATACCCAACGCGGCTCCCCCAGCGTGGGTATGATGTAACATTGGGGAGAATAAACTATATGAAAAAACTTCTTGTTGTTGTTGTTCTCTCATGTCTCATCCTTGTTGTTGTTGTTGTACTCTCTCCGGTCTGTTAAGGCGTAACGACGGACGTCACTGCATTTCGAAGAATGAGTGACAATTCAATGGAATATCTAGAAAATCAGAGCTTCTGAGCTATTTCACCAGGGCGTTGAAGCATTGAACTTGGTGTTGGCGGGCGTTGCTACAAGATGACACCTCACACGACGCATTCGGACCAAGGATGGTCCATCTCTACACCAAATACCTTCCTTCACTGCCCCAAAATACCCGCTTTCGCTACTACTCGTACTGATGACGTCACCAATGGCGTCACAGATGCTGCGGACATGCCTCAAATCGGGGTGTACACCCCGAGAGCTACAACATGACACCTCCCACGACGCATTCGGACCAAGGATGGTCCATCTCTACACCAAATACCATCCTAAACTGCCCCAAAATGCCCCCTTTCGCTACTACTCGTATTGATGACGTCACCAATGACGTCACAGATGACGTGAACATCCCTCAAATCGGGATGTGCCCCCCAGAGCTACAAGATGACACCTCCCATGACGCATTCGGACCAAGGATGGTCCCTATCTACCCCAAATATCATCCTTCAGTGCCCTAAAATGCCCACTTTTGCTACTACTCGTGCTGATGACGTCACAGGTGACGTGGGAAGCCCCCAAATCGGGGTCTACACCCCGAGAGCTACAAAATGACACCTCCCAGGACGCATTCGGACCAAGGATGGTCCATCTCTACCCCAAATACCTTCTTGTACTGCCCCAAAATGGCAACTTTACTCACTACAACCAACTGCGCATGCGCAGATTGACGAGACTTGCACTTAAAAACACACCATGCTGACTCTACCTCCCACAAGCTTCACTTTGATACCTCCCACGACCCATAGCGGTCCATCTCTACCCCAAACACACCCCACGTACCCCCTAAATGCCTGCTTTCTATACTACGGCCAAACTGCGCATGCGCAAAATATTGAAAACGGACGAACCATTACTGCAGTCGGATGCTCCTCCGCGAGAGCTTCAAAACAAGACCTCATACGACACCATATGATCATTAGGGGCTCACCTAGACCCCAAAACGTCAACCCAGTATGAGCCTATACCCCCATAGCCATGCAGTATAGGCCTATGAGCTTACCCAGGCCTCGGTGATCTTTTTCCAAAAATTTCACCGTTTCGTTTCGAAACCCTTCCCATCGTGTTCTAAATGACGAGACGTGAAAAACAAATCCAAACAACCCATTTCACAATGAACGTATGTGAATTTCCCAGGTTGAACCTATACCCCCATATATATATATAGTATGGAGCTATATGAGCCTATATACAGACCTACCCGGTACTTTTCCAAAAATTTGACCGTTTCGCTTCGAAACCCTTCCCATCGTGTTCTAAATGACGAGACGTGAAAAACAAATCCAAACAACCCATATCACAATGAACGTGTGTGAATTTCCCAGGTTGAACCTATACCCCCATATAGCCAGTATGGGACTATATGGGCTATATGGTACTTTTCCAAAAATTTCACCGTTGCGCTCCGACACCCTTCCCATCGTATTCTAAATGACGAGACGTGAAAAACAAATCCAAACAACCCATATCACAATGAACGTGTGTGAATTTCCCAGGTTGAACCTATACCCCCATATAGCCAGCATAGGACTACATGGGGCTATATACAGACCTCTGTGACTTTTCCCAAAAATTTCACCGATTCGCTCCAGGACCCCTCCCATTGTGTTTTTCTCGGCGAGACGAGAAACGAGACCCCACAACCCATAGTAACACCCACAAAAAAAATTGACCACCCCTCCTCATATAGCCAGTATGAGCCTATATACAGACCTCGGTGACTTTTCCCAAAAATTTCACCGATTCGCTCCGGGACCCTTCCCATTGTCATTTTCTTGGCGAGACGAGAAAAACGAGACCCCACAAGCCATAGTAAAGCCCACGAAAAAAAATTGACCATCCCCATCCCCCATACAGGCATTTCCCTTATATTGCATAATACAGACCCCTATTGTAGGGGTAAAGTCCGTGTTCCGCTTTTAATAGTTTGGGAAAAAAATCCTAATTTTACATGCACCCTGACTTGATAGGCAGGCCCCGATAAGCCCGGGGACCGATATTAGCCCTTTTGGCTAGAGCTGATAGGGGTTTTTCCCTATTTTGGGGTGCAGTCCGTGTTCCGCTTTTTATAGTTTGGGGAAAAAATCCTAATTTTACATGCACCCACCCCATTGACTTGATAGGCAGGCCCCGATAAGCCCGGGGACCGATATTAGCCCTTTTGGCTAGGGTTGATACGGGTTTTCCCCTATTTTAGGGGTAAAGTCCGTGTTCCGCTTTTTATAGTTTGGGGAAAAAATCCTAATTTTACATGCACCCACTCCATTGACTTGATAGGCAGGCCCCAATAAGACCGGGGACCGATATTAGCCCTTTTGGCTAGGGTTGATAGGGGTTTTCCCCTATTTTAGGGGTAAAGTCCGTGTTCCGCTTTTTATAGTTTCGGGGGAAAATCCTAATTTTAGATGCACCCACCCCATTGACTTGATAGGCAGGTCCCAATAAGCCCGGGGACCGATATTAGTTCTTTTGGCTAGAGTTGATAGGGGTTTTCCCCTATTTTAGGGGTAAAGTCCGTGTTTCGCTTTTTATAGTTTCGGGAAAAAATCCTAATTTTACATACACCCACCCATGACTGGATGCCCCTTCACGAATGCTTCACTTTGATACCTCACTCGACCCAATCGGACCATGCAGCGTATTTGAAGTCTGGGGACTACTTTTTCTCCGCGGAAGCTTTTTTCCAGCGACCGCATCACCGCGGAAGAATACATGCCCAGGGGCCCTTTGCCGAAACTATAGTGACCTTCAGCTGGTGGCGCCCCCTAGATTGGAACTCTCCTGTGTTGGAGGTAGCTTTCGGTCTCTTTGGGTAGATGACGGGGAGCTCCCTATACCTTTAACCTGGAAAAAAGGGCACCAAGAGTTATCTCCCTGGAAAATATGAGTCTTGGGGTCCTTACTGACCCTCGCCTAAAGTCCTATGATAGTCGACTCCCCCTTGAAAAATCCTAGCGACGCCCTAGCGACGCCCATGCTTATTTTTAGGAGGACACTTTCTTGGTAAGATTGTCAAGAGTCCAAATAGGTGTGATCCCCTTGCCAAATAATGTTTAATGTTTTTATATATTTGTTCAACTTGTGTTGTAAATGTATTCTTGTGTTTTTGATAGGTTATATGCCTTTAGCCTTCGAACATAAGATCAATAAAGATTCTTCTAAGAAATCCAATCCAGGGAGAATGAAACTGGAATGATACGAGATATCAAGTTAAGGCCACATTTGCGTGAACTTCGCCATCCATAAGATGGCTTGCGAATCGTGTGTCTCCATTATCGCGGAGCGATATCCGGTGTTTTACCGGATTCTGTTCGGCCTTCATCCGGCGGAGAACAGACTCGAAAACGCTGATAAATTACAGGTTTTCATACATACCCCGGAAACAGATAATTGCCTGGGCTTACAAAATATATAGGTATGAATAACTTTCGTATCATCCAAAAGGTGTGGTGGATCTGTAATTTTGAACAAGTAGATCATCACAGGACTCGAAAATGGCGGGTTACGTTGGGGTTACGTCGGTAGACTTTAGCTGATTGGCTGACGAAGTCACGTGGTATTGATTTATGGAAATTCCCTCTAGCAGTTGCCGAAAGTAGTCTGAAATGGATACACACGATCCCAGGGTCAGTCTTACCCCGTATAGATGACCGAGATGGTTACAGGTTGGTTAAGGCCAGTGGAAATCACAGATTATGCATTATCTCTTCGGATATTCAGGCCGCCGTATCGTTCCTGACGGTGGTCATCTTCCGGCAGAATGATGTACGGTACCGGTAGATGACGATTAACAGTCTCAATTTTACATGTATGAGGAAGATGAAAAAGCGAGTTAATCAGCTGAGAATATGTACTAAAATACACACGAAACTTACTCACCGGCATGCACTTCGATTTTTAAATACCCCCGAAATGTGTAGTATAGTAATCATTATCGCACTCAATAATCGTGTCGATGCAAAATCACAACGTATATACGAATACCCAGCGAGTATTATTAAATGCATTGTCAAAAATGAAATTCCAAACACTTTATTACCCCACGGCGCACTTTATACCGCTGGCATATATCGTACACTTTCACTCAGAAGTTACCTCAAAATGCAAGGTGTGTCGAGCAATTCATCTCATGTTCTCTGGAAACTGTTCCGAAGTTACGCAAGCGTAATTAGTGCCAGAGTGAAAAAAAAAAATCCGATCTCCTAATTAGGACTTATTATCTCCTAATTTCTAGGACTTAATATCTCCTACTCATCTCTCCTCGTACCTCTGCATAAATCCGGTACTATTAAAGACCCAAATAATTATCGCGGAATAGCTATTTAAGTAGTTGTTTTTCTAAATTATTTTGTTCTGTTTTGAATAACAGATTGCAAACTCACTTGGAAGACCTTGGCAAACCAAACGACTCCCAATGTGGATTTGGTAAGGATCATAGGGGGGCTGACAATGTATTTATTTTGAAATCTGTGATAGATTCAAATATTAGTGAGAATCAAAGGGTTTAGTTTCAGTTTCAGTTTATTGCAAAGGAAAGCAGATGCTGTTTTTCATCCGTGCAGATTATTTACAATATTTACATAAAAACAATAAAAACCTGAAACAATATCACAGCGAGACAATGATTGTATAAATGATTACGGGATGATCACGATTTACATATCACACAGTAGATGCATGTTTTATTGACCTACGTAAGGCTTTTGACACAGTATGGAGGAATGGTTTAAAGTATAAACTATTAAAAGCTAAAGTAACTGGACATATATATTCTGAAATCTATGTACTCTGAGCCTTCTTCACGTGTCAGACTAAATGATGGTCTTACTGACAGTTTCACCTCTCATCAAGGAGTGCTGCAGGGCAATAATTTGAGCCCTACTTTATTTAATATTTTTGTGGATGATATTCCCGATATATTTGGAGCAGACTGTGATCCAGTAGCCATGGGTAACGTCTTTTTATCTTGCCTGTTATATGCAGATGACCTTGTGATCACAAGCCTTTCACCAGAAGGCTTCAATAAGGCATTAGAAAAATTCAATGCATACTGCTCACAATGGCAGCATAATACTGAGGAAATAAGCAAACTATGAAACGCGTATCACTATACCCACGAAGGAGATTATATCTAGACAATTCCACGACACTTCACAGGACGACGAGAAACTGATAGGAACAATCTGAACAATGAACTGCGTCATCTTACAAGGAACCGAATCGCTAACATTAATTCAATTAGCGAATCAACGAGATCATATCAACTGGACTCCTTAATTTGTGCGCTCAATTATTCCGAAAATGATGATTTATCGATTTTACATGCACAAGACTTTGCATCTGCGCTTTCACTATGTGTAAATCTGTTACTTCGTTTCAGTATTAATATTTAAATTGCGTAAATATTAAGATTTCATAATTGACAGATGTATTATGTCATAAGAAACTGCTTTATTCCATTTGTATATACCGATGGACACTATTCTTTCTTCAAGTATTTAAATTCATTGTCGCGTGTTCTATTCTTAGGTTATCGGAACTGTCGCGTCCAATATTGCGTACTGATTTGTATTGTCGCGTTTATCATTCTTAATTGAACGCGTATCTTATGTTGTATAATAAACTGTTTATTTATATGTGTACGGACCCATGGCAAATTCGAGTACAAGCTGATTATGGAAACATTATCTAAATTGGGAACCGGGTGTATTTGAATATGGTTCATACATTGGCTTAGAGTTTCCCAAAGGTCCATTTTCTGTTTTCCAGGTATTTCTTTTCAGCTTTTAAATGTCAGAAGGGTGAGTCAACATCCGTGATTTACCATGCCTCAGAAAATCGTACCTCCCCCTCTTAACGAGAGTGGGGTTGGGTAGCTGTATGGTAACGAATCTGACCATTCTTTGTAAACAATTCCGTATCTTCCATTTTTCATGGTGACATTTAAATTTAATTTACGGTAGAATTCATTAACTTCGCGCGTGGGTCACGCGCTTTTCAAATTGGAGGTGTATGTAACAAGGGTTATATTTGATATATTCTAATTCTTTATTTGACAGTTATTAACATAATTAGTCACCATGATATGTAAGATATGAAACTGTAATCAATCATGCGTGCAATCATGCCCGCTGTTCTTGTACTCCTGCTTATAGATGATATGCTATTTGTCACGCCCAGGAGGAACACATCTATCTGTCAATCAAGTATTATCCAATCAAAATCATTCACTAAGTTACACTCTTGAACCGCGAGTTTCAATCCAACTTTATATAGTTCGGCCTCGGAAACCGGATTGATCACACGTATATATATACCTTCATAGTTCGGCCTCGAAAACCGGATTGATCGCACGTATATTCCTTCATAGTTCGGCATCGGAAACCGGATTGATGAGACGTTTATTTATTACCTGGGCATGACCTCTGAGGCATGAATCTGTAAGTAACTTTATATTTCTGTTATATATAATAAACCATATACCGGTACTATATTAAACCGTATCAGAATCTCGTCTTGTCACAAGATCCAGTATATTTTGGTATTCTATTGTTGCGAGAGCTCCCGTTCATATTTTCCATCTTCCACTGCGTATCTGAATCTCTGCTGAATATAATCTTCCTAAGCTGGGAATAATAGATTAGTTATTAGAGGGAGCTTCGTAACACATTCTATAAAATGTGCCAACTTATGGGCGATGATCCGAGACCTGGTCTTAGTACAAAGATCTTTGACTCCGTCGTAAAACCAATTCTGTTATATAACTCAGAAATTTGGGGGATAGATGACGTACCGGAATCATCTCCTATTGAGAAAGTTCATACCAAGTTTTGCAAGTTTACGCTTGGTGTCAATAGAAAGGCTTGTAACTCTGCTGTACGGGCAGAATTAGGCAGACTTCCTTTGGCAGTATTGGCCAAGGTTAATGCCGTCAAATACTGGTGTCGCCTAGTAAAGCTGCCAAGCTCCAGGCTTGTGAAACAAGCTTATCTGCATAACCTTAAGTCTGGGGGGATCCTCCATGCCCCCAGTTCCCAAATGTAAATTTCCCTCTACACCACCCAACCTGATGTTATCAACACAGGACGAGGTTAGCGATAAAAGGGAGAGAACTTGTGTCAGAGAGCGTTAGTCTGACAGAATTTACCTTCAAAAAGACGAGATAAAGGGGAGGGAAATCTATTTCCATACATTCACTGAAGGGAGGAGAGAAAGATTTACCTCGCAACACCACGACAGTATCCAATCTACATTTATAAACATGCGATGAAGGGGAGAAAACTCATTGCAAGACAGTGCGAGAGTCCGACAGATAATTATACGAGACGGGATAAAGGGGAGAGAAATCTATCTCAAAATATTCGCCGAGACGGGGATAGAGGGATGAGAAATCTACCACGATCTGTTCGGTGAAGAGATGGATAGAGGAGAGAAAATCCTCCATGCCCCCAGTTCCCAAATGTAAATTTCCCTCTACACCACCCAACCTGATGTTATCAACACAGGACGAGGTTAGCGATAAAAGGGAGAGAACTTGTGTCAGAGAGCGTTAGTCTGACAGAAATTACCTTCAAAAAGACGAGATAAAGGGGAGGGAAATCTATTTCCATACATTCACTGAAGGGAGGAGAGAAAGATTTACCTCGCAACACCACGACAGTATCCAATCTACATTTATAAACATGCGATGAAGAGGAGAAAACTCATTGCAAGACAGTGCGAGAGTCCGACAGATAATTATACGAGACGGGATAAAGGGGAGAGAAATCTATCTCAAAATATTCGCCGAGACGGGGATAGAGGGATGAGAAATCTACCACGATCTGTTCGGTGAAGAGATGGATAGAGGAGAGAAAATCTTACCTCACGACAGCACGACAGTGCGACAGTCTACATTATACATTACTAAAGATGTAATAAAGGGGAGAGAAATCTACCGCAAACTATTCAGCGAGACGGGAATAAAGGGGAGAGAAATCTATTTCCATACATTCAGCATGACAGTCTTCAGGCTCACTTACTAAAGACGGAATAAAGGCAGGGAGAGAAATCTACATCAATATTCCCTGCGAGACCGCAAAAAGGGGAGAGAAATCTACCTCAACATATTCAGCGAATGTATAGATGAGAGAAAACCTTACCTCACGACAGGACGACAGTGTGACAGTCTCCAAGCTACCTTACTGAAGACGGAATTAAGGGGGAGAGAAATCTGATTCAATATATTCTGTGAGAGGCGATAAAGGGGAGAGAATTCTACCAAGATCTATTCGGTGAAGGGATGGATAGTGGAGAGAAAAACTTACCTCACGACAGGACGACAGTGCGACAGTCTCCAAGCTCACGTACTGAAGGCGGAATAAAGGGGAGAGAAATCTACCTCAATATTTCCTGCGAGATGGTAAAAAGGGGAGACAATACCTCAACATATTCGGCATATAGAGGAGAGAAAACCTTACCTCACGACAGGACGACAGTGAGACAGTCTCCAAGCTCACCTACTGAAGACGGAATAAAGGCAGGGAGAGAAATCTACATCAATATTTCCTGCAAGACCGCAAGAAGGGGAGAGAAATCTACCTCAACATATTCAGCGAATGTATAGATGAGAGAAAACCTTACCTCCCGACAGGACGACAGTGCGACAGTCTCCAAGCTACCTTACTAAAGACGGAATTAAGGGGGAGAGAAATCTGAATCAATATATTCTGTGAGAGGCGATAAAGGGGGGAGAATTCTACCAAGATCTACTCGGTGAAGGGATGGATAGTGGAGAGAAAAACTTACCTCACGACAGGACGACAGTGCGACAGTCTCCAAGCTCACCTACTGAAGACGGAATGAAGGCAGGGAGAGAAATCTACATCAATATTTCCTGCAAGACCGCAAGAAGGGGAGAGAAATCTACCTCAACATATTCAGCGAAAGTATAGATGAGAGAAAACCTTACCTCACGACAGTGCGACAGTCTCCAAGCTACCTTACTAAAGACGGAATTAAGGGGGAGAGAAATCTGAATCAATATATTCTGTGAGAGGCGATAAAGGGGAGAGAATTCTACCAATATCTATTCGGTGAAGGGATGGATAGTGGAGAGAAAAACTTACCTCACGACAGGACGACAGTGCGACAGTCTCCAAGCTCACGTACTGAAGGCGGAATAAAGGGGAGAGAAATCTACCTCAATATTTCCTGCGAGATGGTTAAAAGGGGAGAGAAATCTACCTCAAAATATTCGGGGAATGTATAGAGGAGAGAAAACCTCACCTCACGACAGGACGACAGTGCGACAGTCCCCAAGCTACCTTTAATAAAGACGGAATTAAGGGGGAGAGAAATCTGAATCAATATATTCTGTGAGAGGCGATAAAGGGGGGAGAATTCTACCAAGATCTACTCGGTGAAGGGATGGATAGTGGAGAGAAAAACTTACCTCACGACAGGACGACAGTGCGACAGGCTCCAATTAAGCTCACCTACTGAAGACGGAATAAGGGCAGGGAGAGAAATCTACATCAATATTTCCTGCGAGACCGCAAAAAGGGGAGAGAAATCTACCTCAACATATTCGGTGAATGTATAAGAGGAGAGAAAACCTTACCTCACGACAGGACGACAGTGCGACAGTCTCCAAACTACCTTACTAAAGACTGAATTAAGGGCGAGAGAAATCTGAATCAATATATTCTGTGAGAGGCGATAAAGGGGAGAGAATTCTAGCTACCAAGATCTATTCGGTGAAGGGATGGATAGTGGAGAGAAAGACTTACCTCACGACAGCATGACAGTCTTCAGGCTCACTTACTAAAGACGGAATAAAGGCAGGGAGAGAAATCTACATGTACATCAATATTTCCTGCGAGATCGCAAAAAGGGGAGAGAAATCTACCTCAACATATTCAGCGAATGTATAGAGGAGAGAAAACCTTACCTCACGACAGGACGACAGTGCGACAGTCTCCAAGTTACCTTACTAAAGATGGAATTAAGGGGGAGAGAAATCTGAATCAATATATTCTGTGAGAGGCGATAAAGGGGAGAGAATTCTACCTCAATATCTTCTGTGAAGGGATGGATAGAGGAGAGAAAGACTTACCTCACGACAGCATGACAGTGCGACAGTTTCCAAGCCCCTGTACTAAAGACCGATCAAAGGGGAGAGAAATCTACCTCAATATTTCCTGCGAGACGGCAAAAAAGGGAAGAGAAATCTACCTCAACAGATTCGGCGAATGTATAGAAGAGAGAAAACCTTACCTCCCGACAGGACGACAGTGCGACAGTCCCCAAGCTACCTTTAATAAAGACGGAATTAAGGGGGAGAGAAATCTGAATCAATATATTCTGTGAGAGGCGATAAAGGGGGGAGAATTATACCAAGATCTACTCGGTGAAGGGATGGATAGTGGAGAGAAAAACTTACCTCACGACAGGACGACAGTGCGACAGTCTCCAAGCTCACCTACTGAAGACGGAATAAAGGCAGGGAGAGAAATCTACATCAATATTTCCTGCATTTCATATTGTGTGACCATGGGAACAAGCAACATTGTATCTCTAATCATCATTGACAGGCTGCTGGAATGCCTAAGGAAATTAACAGTCAAGACTAGGTCTAAGCGATCTAGAGGTATTTAACTTGATGCATATACAACAGATATTTCACCAAAAAATATGGAGAAACAAATTACATGTAAATTACAAATTTACTTCCACACATTCAAAATGAGCACATTTAGACCGCAAAAAGGGGAGATAAATCTACCTCAACATATTCAGCGAATGTATAGAGGAGAGAAAACCTTACCTCACGACAGCGCGACAGTATACATTATACCTTACTAAAGATGGAATAAAGGGGAGACAAATCTATCTCAAAATATTCTACGAGACGGGGATAAAGTGGAGAGAAATCTACCACGATCTGTTCGGTGAAGAGATGGATAGAGGAGAGAAAGTCTTAACTGACAACTCTTTTCCTTCAAAAAGACGAGATAAAGGAGAGGGAAATCTATTTCAATACATTCAATGAAGGGAGGAGAGAAAGATTTACCTCGCGACACTACGACAGTGCGACAGTATCCAATCTACATGCGATAAAGGGGAGAAAACTCATTGCAAGACAGTTCGAGAGTTCGACAGATCATTCTACGAGACGAGGATAAGGATGAGAGAAATCTATCTCAAAATATTCGCCGAGACGGGGATAAAGGGGAGAGAAATCTACCACGATCTGTTCGGTGAAGAGATGGATAGAGGAGAGAAAATCTTACCTGACGACAGCACGAGAGTGCGACAGTCTACATTATACATTACTAAAGATGTAATAAAGGGGAGAGAAATCTACCTCAAACTATTCAGCGAGACGGGGATAAAGGGGAGAGAAATCTACCACGATCTGTTCGGTGAAGCGATGGATAGAGGAGAGAAAGTCTTAACTGACGACAGTCTCCAATTTGCCTTCAAAAAGACGAGATAAAGGGGAGGGAAGCGACACTATATCCAATCTACATTTATCAACATGCGATAAAGGGGAGAAAACTCATTGCAAGACAGTGCGAGAGTCCGACAGATCATTCTACGAGACGGGGATAAAGGGGAGAGAAATCTACTATGAACGGTTCGGTGAAGAGATGATTAGAGAGAAAACCTTACCTCACGACAGCACGACAGTGCGACAGTATACATTATGCCTTACTAAAGATGGAATAAAGGGGAGAGAAATCTACCTCAAACTATTCGGCGAGACGTGGATAAAGGGGAGAGAATTCTACCACGATCTGTTCAGTGAAGAGATGGATAGGAGAGAAAATCTTAACTCACGACAGCACGACAGTCTCCAATTTACCTTCAAAAAGACTTACCTCGCGACACTACAACAGTATTCAATCTACATTTATCAACATGCGATAAAGGGGAGAAAACTCATTGCAAGACAGTGCTAGAGTCCGACAGATCATTCTACGAGATGGGGATAAAGGGGAGAGAATTCTACCATGATCTGTTCGGTGAAGAGATGAATAGAGAGAAAACCTTACAGCACGACAGTGCGACAGTATACATTATGCCTTACTAAAGATGGAATAAAGGGGAGAGAAATCTACCTCAAACTATTCGGCGAGACGGGGATAAAGGGGAGAGAAATCTACCACGATCTGTTCCATGAAGAGATGGATAGAGAGAAAATCTTACCTCACGACAGTGCGACAGTCTACATTATACCTTACTAAAGATGTGATAAAGGGGAGAAAAATCTACCTCAAACTATTCGGCAAGACAGGGATAAAGGGGAGAGAAATCTACCACGATCTGTTCGGTGAAGCGATGGATAGAGGAGAGAAAGTCTTAACTCACGACAGCACGACAGTGTCCAATTTACCTTCAAAAAGACGAGATAAAGGGGAGGGAAATCTATTTCAATACATTCAGTGAAGGGAGGAGAGAAAGATTTACCTTGCGACACTACGACAGTGCGACAGTATTCAATCTACAGCTATCAACATGCGATAAAGGGGAGAAAACTCAATGCAAGACAGTGCGAGAGTCCGACAGATCATTCTACGAGACGGGGATAAAGGGGAGAGAAATATACCATGATCTGTTCGGTGAAGAGATGAATAGAGAGAAAACCTTACCTCACGACAGCAGGACAGTGCGACAGTATACATTATACCTTACTAAAGATGGAATAAAGGGGAGAGAAATCTGTCTCAAAATATTCTACGAGACGGGGATAAAGGGGAGAGAAATCTACCATGATCTGTTCGGTGAAGAGATGAATGGAGAGAAACCTTACCTCACGACAGTCTACATTATACCTTACTAAAGATGTAATAAAGGGGAGAGAAATCTAGCTCAAACTATTCGTCAAGATGGGGATAACATGCGATAAAGGAGAGAAAAATCATTGCAAGACAGTGCGAGAGTCCGAAAGATTGAAGTCTTCCTAAAGAATGAAGGGGACAAAAATGTACCTCGATATCTTCTGTGAGACGGGATAAAGGGGAGAGAAATCTACCATGATCTATACTGTGAACGGATAGCGTGGAGAAAATTTTCGAACTCGACTGTACGAATTTCCCCCCAAACTCCATATTAATTTCTGGTTCAGAACCTATTCAAGATTAACTAAAATCAGGAAATGCTGGTAGAGTGATTGCATCCACTCTCTGACTCTATAGTATTTCTTGGTTAAATAAATTTTAAACAATGAACAAAGAAATGCAGATACATGTAGAGTCTTTGTAATTTATTCTCACAAAAAAACTACAGCCTTAGGCACTGAAACGGGACTATTTAAATGTAAAATAGGCTGTTGGAATAATTCCACTAACTCTTTGATGTTCCATCTCATGGCGAAGAACCATACTTGTAGTCTCACACATTCCTCTCAACAAGGATCTCTAATGCATTAGTGTAATTGTACACATAAATATATTTTTTAAAAAAACGCTTGGACAGACATTTATTATGAAACCGACCTGATGAAATAATGTCTTCACTGCATGTTACCAATATTTGTAAAAAAATTCAGATAATTTTCAGATAATCGAAAGCATATCCTTCAGCAGTAAATAACAATACGAAGCTGCGCATCTGAAAACCCCTCGGCACTGGGTACATTCATAAATAATGTATTCAATTTGAACCAAGATGTCAGGAACACCAAGCAGTCAAGTCACAAATATACAGATTATCAAAAATTTTGCAATTACATGTAGGAATGACCCCCAAGGTTTCCGTCCAATCAGAGAAACCGGTTTTCATTACATAAGTTTCTTGATGCATCAATGATGTATACCAAATTTTACATCGAGCATTTAAATGGTATCAGAGATAGAGATCAATAATGATTTCGCATAAATTAAAGATGGCCGCTCATCCTTCCTGCCACTCAGAGGAACTGATGTGGTTATTAATTGAAAGTCTCTTGATACATTGATGCTGTATACCAAGTTTCGTATAGAACACTGAAATGGTATCAGAGATATACATCATTAAAGATTTTGCATAAAATTAAAGATGGCCACCAAGATTTTCGCCCAATTAGAGAAACCATAACTGTCATTTGTCGTAAGTCTCTTGATGCATCGATGATGTATACCAAATTTTACATCGAGCACTTCAACGGTATCAGAGAACGAGATCATTGATGATTTTGCATAAATTAAAGATGGCCGCCCATCCTTCTCTCCACTCGAGGAACTGATGTGGTTATTCATTGCAAGTTTCTTGATACATCGATG